>JAOSBN010114607.1:0-10164 GCA_027563595.1 Erythroxylum suave
GTTGAATTTGGGTGAATTGGTCTAGGTAATTTTTAAATTGGAAGAAGAAAAGAAGCAATGGACAAATTGATGAATGGAACAAGCTTCTAGCATCGATTCGAGGTTAAAAGTCCGCAGTCAGGCGTTTCCAGAAATTGGGAGCTAATGCTAATATGGAGCGTACTGTGAGTAACCTAGTTGGTTCCTCAAATATTAATTGGTTTAATTTTGCACTTTAGCACTGTGGAGAATAATGGTGGGCCTTGTGTTGTGTATGCCTGAATTCCGGACCGAAGGTGTCCGATGTACTGGGAGATTCGGACATAGGAGTGCTCTACTTGTTATGTGCTGTGAATATGATTAATTGTGATTCAATTGTGTTACTGTGCTATTGTAGAATCAATTGTGATGTGGCTTTGTATATTATGACATATGCATTCCATGCATAAATGTATGATCAGTAATTGGCAGTTGTGACCAGAGCAGCCACCGAGAGCTTAAAGCTCAACGTATTTGGGCCTCGAGCCCCATAGAGCCTCTGGCTCAACGATTTTAGAGCCTCTGGCTCAACGATTAATGCGCCCTTTTTAGGGACAGTTTAGGCGCTCGGTCACAACAACGTAATAAAAAGGAAAGTGGGTCACATACGCATTACATATGCATTTGATTGAATGTGATTGATTGGGCATGCGAATAGATATGTGACAGACTGTTTTATATTGGGAATATTGCATTTCATACACAAATGCATGAACAGATAATGATAGTTGTGACCAGAGTCGCCACTGATACTGAAAAAGAGTCTTGAGCTCGAAGGGAGATAGTGCATACCCAGAGGGCTCTCCTACTCCCTAGACGCGTCTACTGCCTACTGTTCACTGTTTAAGCGCTCGGTCACAACACTGTAACAAATCGGAAAAGGGTCACATGCGCATTACATATGTACTGTACTGCACTTCTTTGATTGAATGGAAGGCAAAATGCCTTATGCAATGGTTACATGTTTGAGTGTGATATGAAACTATTTGGTTATGTGGGTCTGATTGAATGAAATGAATAAGTGGTTTATGCTTCAGTGAAAATGTGCAATGTGATTGAATGTGACACAATGAGAAATTATGATATGTGAATTGATGTGTTGCATAAATCTTAATTGATTGAATACAGTAAATGGGAAAAAGGCAAGAGTGCACTATACAAATGTGATTTGCTTCTTCTGAACATGTTATTGTATATACTCTGTAATTTGCCTGAGTGATGCATGAATTGGGCGAACCATCGATGATGGTTTCTCACTGAGTTCGCAAAACTCACCCAAAATTTGCAAATATTTTTCAGGACACAGAAGAATACCCCGTTAGGTTCATGGGAGTATGTCTACAGCATTCAAACGAAGAATAGGGGTCGGGATCAGTCCATGTCTGCATTAGTGTCATCCTTCTGTTATTCATAAAATTGTGTTTCGCAAGGTCTGAACTTAAGACTTTTTATTATAGTGGGCCCAGATTTGGTTATGGATTGATATACATTAAATGGCCATTGCAAATTATTGTTGAATGTTTGTATTGATTGGAATGGTATACAAATTTAACACGGGCTTGATCGTCTACTGTTTTTCACGCGTATGAATGGTTTAAAAAAAAAACTGATACTGAGTTTACTGAGTGATGTGGCACGCTACCCTCGCGAGGCACGGATCCGGATATCACCATCGATGTCGGGTTCGGGTTTCGCGGGAGTGGGGTGTTGCAACCAAACCTCTCTTCTTATTCATCCATCACCGAAACACCAAACTTTGCAAAGTCTTTAGCCATTTGAGGTTTTCGATTGTTTCTGAATTCTTGTGTTTCTCCATCCACTGAAAGCTCTTATGTCCACTTTGAACTTCTAAAATTTTTCTTAATATCAAGTAAGTTATGCTTTATGTTTTATGGTACCGTAAATGACATTTTGATTATGTTTTAATGTTTGTAAATGGATACATGCATAAGTGGTGTAGGAAGATGCAATTTTTGGTGATGCTAGCAAAGTGAAAATGTGCAGAAAGTGTGATCAAGGATTGTGATAATTGGAGTTAAATGAAGATTACTGAAGTGCAAAAATTGTGATATAGAAAAGTATGGAAATAGGTTATGTTTCTGGGTTGTGATCATTCATGAATTTTTAAATTGTGAATAGAGAATACTTAACTGAAAATTGAGGTATAATTGAATCATCAACTTGTAATGATAGAGAAATGATAAAATTTTGGCAATGTAGGGTGTTGGAGTATGTTATGTGGAGTGCTTTATTGAATATACATCTGTATTTTGGCCATAACTTGATTTGTGAATATCCAAATTAGATGGATTTTGATTTACATTAAACTAAAGACATTTATATAAAAATTTCATAGAGAAGTAAAATTTGAATTATGTCCCTAAGGGTTTTGAAATTTAGCTTGAAGTTAAGATCTGCCATAGGCTGCAGCACCACCCTTGAAAGAAATCGTGTCTTATTTTTATCGAATAAACTGTATTGATGTTGGCCAAACTAGATAAATTTATCTTTCAAAACTTTTATCTTATTCTCTTATATTTACATTGGTCTAAATTTTGTAATTTTTGGATATCGAGAATGAGAGATATGGGTTTTACAAGTTATAGTGCACATCAGGGGTACAGTGCATAATCATGCACTAGCCAAAATTTCGAATGTGTACAATCTATAGTATTTTGAGCATAACTCATGGGATAATGAACCAAATTGAATGATTTTTTTCTTTGAAAACTTAAGATATAGAGGAACATTTGATTAGAGGAACATATTGTCTAGAAAAGTCAGTTTCTAGGTCGAAATGGCCATACAAATTTGACCTAAAATCTACCTGAGAAAATTTGGGAAAAGTGTAGGAAAAGGATCGTGGCTAGACCTATGGAGAGAAAGAGTTGTCTTTTAAGTGAATTGTGAACCAACCAATGCTAGGGTATGGAAATATGAGGTATTAAGGTTTAAATAAGAGCTTAAATGAATTTAGTTGATGTTGAATGAAAGGATTAAAGTGAGTAAATTGTATTGTAGATTAAAGAATGATTGGAAGGTATTGTAAATTGATTATAAAGTCTATTAAGGAAACACACCTAAGAATTTGTCATTAAACATGCATAATACATGACATATACATAAATGTGCTTATGACTGACTATTCAGCAGAATGTGTAAATAAACATGATTGCATATATAAGAGCTCATTAAGAGACCGCTTTCAGACATCACCAGGACTTCACGACAAATAGCTTAAGGGAGCAATTATGAGTAACCTAAGATGGTCTCACCTTGAATGTTTCTTTAATTCTAAATTGAATTGATATGTTATGATGTGTACTGATTTTCGGACATAAAATGTTTGAGGCGTTTGATGCATGAATAGCTAATTGGAAGTGTTCCTTGAATGTGAATGTGATTTAATAAATGTGTTCTCAACTTATATGTTGAATTCTAGACCAAGTTGGAAGATCGCTGTGAATGAGAAATGTGGATGCGAATGTAGTGGACTGAATATGATGATTGAAAGTGTGAAATGCATTTATTCCATGAATGCATGAAATATAAAAGTAGTTGTGACTGGAGTCGCTAATGAAAAAGAGCTTCAGGCTCAGACATCTGTGATAAGAGCCAATGGCTCAATTTGTATGATAGAGCTTGGTATCTACAATAGATACGAGACGGTATGATAGAACTCGATGTCCATAATGGATACGGGACAGTGAAAAAGGCACTCGGCCTCAATAACATAATAAATGAAGTTGAGTCTTATAAACATTGCCTATACATATGATATGAATAAATTGAGCAATTGCAATGTTTTGAGGACTTATTATATGAAAGATGGGAATGCTTATCGATTAATATGTTCTGCATGATCACAATGAAATGATGAATTGTATGAATTTTGAAATGAGACAATTGTGAACAATTTTGTGATATTACATGATCATAATTGAGATGATCATGTAATTATGTGGTAGCATGAATTGTTGTGTTGCATCACAAAAGTGAACTATTGAGGATGGGTACTCAACTAAATTTGCAAAACTCACCCCAAAATATGCAACATATTTTTCAGGCTTAAAGAAGACACCCAGTTAGACCAACTGGAGTTTAAAAATTGCTTTTGATTAAGAGATAGAGGTCAGGATCAGTTGTATTTGCATACGTCTGCAATATTTCTATTTGTATTTTAAAAATTGTATTCCACAAATATTGTATAACATTTATGCAAATTGAAAAAGTGTAATGACTGTAAGACTAGAAAAATTTTGTATTGGGCCCAGAAGATTACAGGATAAATGACTATGTGTTAATTGTTTGTAACATTTATGTCTGGAACTGTTTTTAAATAAAATGGGTCGGAAAGGATTACTGATTTTCTAAATATGTGTGTGATGAGTGACAAATTTGCAATGAGTTTGATTGTTTGACTATTCTAGCTTATCACACTCACAGAGTGTGTTCTTTATTCACTTAAGGTTACATGCATTAAGTTTTACTATTGATAATCTTGGTAAATTTCGTAAGTGCACGGGTCATTCGTGTAGTACCTAAGGTGTCGATCCCACGAGGAAGGTAAACTAGTCCTAAAATCTAAGGTCAACTAAGTTCGCAATAAACCTAAATAAATAACTAATGCAAAAAATTAAATCAATCAATAGTCAAATATGAGTATTTAAAGTTTAGAAACGTCACAAAATAGAAAACTCACACAAACAATCCAAAATCAACCTAGAATATCCAAGTGAGAGAAAGGAGGATTTAATTCAAAACTAAAGAAAATCTAACCAATTATGTAGTTTTCGACTTAACGGGCCTAGACGATTCTAGGGTAAATTACTCTCTCTGGAGTTATAATTCTTAACACTAATTGATGATCCCCAATTTAAATTATGGAATTGCGATCTCTTGATTTGTGATTGACCTAAAACCTAAATTAGTTCTAAGTTATCTATTAACCTATTAGGAATCTATGCTCGATCTCTCGTTACACTACTCTATACTAGTTTGATTCAATTCTCTACCTATTGATTCACCTAACTCTCATTAGTCCAAATCAATGATTTTTACTTTGCTCACCCTTTCAGTTTATTGCCAAGTTATTAAGAATAGAATTTGAATCATAATTAAATCGAAAGAAAACACAATCAAATAAACATTATTAATCTTAAGAACTAAAAACCCGAATGTGAGTATAAACAGCAGATCAACACTCAATAACACTATTTCCAATGAATATCCCAATTTCATACATAAATAAAAACAAGAAATACTGTCAGAGTGGATCTTGGAGGCAACAATTGCGAGAAACTGTCTGTTCCAGGAGGTACGTCACATCAAACTTATCTCCATGTCTCTCTTCCTTCGTCTCCTTCCTCAATCTCTTGATCTCTCTCTATGTTTCTTTCTGAATTGGTAGAATGAAGCTCTCTTATACGACTCTCTAGGCTCTCCAAATACTGTTGCATCTATCTCATAATATTTTATTTATTCACCGAAAGCTTTAGGTCAAAGTCAGGGTCAGAAAGGTTCGAAAATCTTGCGAAACTTGAGTTTTCACATCAGCCCAATGCAGGCCACGATCATGGCCCTACTTACCACAATCGTGGCCAATGCTTAAACCTTTCTATCATAATCGTGACCCAATGTGCACAGTCTTGGGCCTTCGATCAAAGTTGGGGTCGAAACGGTCTAAAAAATCTTACAAAACTTAAGTTTTCGCATCAGCCCAATGAAGGCCACAATTGTGGCCCTGCTTGTGATGATCGTGGCCCAATGTGCACGATCCTGGCCTGACTGGATGCTCTCTGTCACAACTATGGCCCAATATGCACAATCATGACCTGGCTACTGCTGGCTCATCTCTCTCTGTCACAATCATGGCCCAATGCGCACGATCTTGGGCCTTAGGACAAAGTTAGGGTTGAAACGGTCTAAAAAACCTTGCGAAACTTGAATTTTCATGTCAGCACAATGCAGGCCACGATTGTGGCTAGTGCCTAAACCTTTTTGTCATGAACGTGGCCTAATGTGCATGATCGTGGCCTGGCTACTGTTGGCTCGTCTCTCTCTGTCATGATCATGGCCCAATGGGCACGATCTTGAGCTATGTCTTTGGCCTGAAACTCTTCACATCTTCTCTGTTCTTCACCATTTACCTTAAAATACTAACACACACATTAAGGTACCTCAAAAATATAACATTTAAGCTCAAAGACTCACACTATACCATAAAAACACTTAAACTAACCATATTAACACATAAATGCACACTTAACACTCAAATTCACACTAAATACATAACAAATTACACCCTAAAACATCATGCATTTCATAACTATCATTCTCGAATACCGTCAGTGTGTTCGGGAATATGCCCTATAAGAGTGGGGTGCTACAATAAATGGACCTTTGCAACTTGCATACTTGATTAGGAAATCTCTTGGATTAAAAACCTTCATGTTGTATCATATACACATCCTCCTATAAATTCCCATTGAGAAATGTAATTTTGAAATCCATCTGCCAGATTTCATAATCATGATATGCTGCTATAACTAACAAGATCCTAATGGATTTTGGCATAGCTAATGGCAAAAAGGTTTCATCAAAATCAACTTCTTGTTTTTATTTGTAACCTTTAGCCACTAACCTTACTTTATACGTAAGTACATTACCATTCATGTCAGTTTTTCTCTTAATTGCATCCATTAGGTACAATACCGATAGGTTCATTAACCAAAGTCCATACTTAGTTAGTATACATGGATTCCATTTCAGATCTCATAGCTTCTTGCTATTTTAAAGAATCAATATCAGACATTGCTTTTTTAAAAATAACAGGCTCATCAAGTATGAGTGACACATTATCTTTTCCTTGCTCAATATGTAGATCTAATCTAGTAGGAGGATGACGTATCCTACTAGTTCGTTGTGAACTATGTGTCTCTTGAGCTCTCGGTTGTACATCATATGTATCAACTTGAGGTTCTTGCTCTGTTTCGATGTGAATTTAGGGTTGTTGAACTTCTCTAAGTTCAACCTCATTCCCACTAATTTCTTTAAGAATAAATTCTCTTTCTAAGAATGTAGCATGTTTTGAGATAAACACCTTTTGCTCAATAGGATAATAGAATTAGTAACCAAAACTCTCTTCCGAATATCCCACAAATTTGCATTTATCTGATTTATCTTGAAGCTTATCAGATATAGCACACTTTACATAAACTTAACATCCCCAAATCTTTAAGTGTGATAATCCAAGTCTTCTACCAGTCCATATCTCATATGGTGTCTTATCAACCGATTCAGATAAAACTCTATTTAGAAGATATATTACGGTTTCAATTACTGAAATAAATCACTTGTTAATATAGAAATCACTTATAATATGTAAAATAAACAAGGGGGTTGAATTATGTAAAATCGTCTAAGATAGTTATCTTTACAAATTTCTTGATTTTCTTGAAAACTCAGACGATTACAAAATAACGCACTTAATTTGTTTAAGTAATGCAACAACAGAAATAATATCTTTTTCTTCTAAATACAAAAATTAAAGAGATAAGGGTTAAAGAATATGACACCGTGATTTATACTGGTTCACCCTTAACCTTTGGGCTATGTCTAGTCCTCATAGTTTATATGAGATTTCACTATCTCTTCAATTTTACAAGTATTATTTCTACTTTTTCAGAGCCTCTTCAAGTCTCTTTCACAAAGTATTCTTTCTCTACTATCTTAGCCTCTTCAGGCTCTAGCCTTCCTTCACTAGAAAAGATATTGTTTGAGTTTTTCTAAACTCACGCTATAGGTGTTCTTGATCTCTGTCTTTCTTCTTTTCATTTAGTATATTTTTATACAATAAAAGATTAGTCAAAGTTATTTTGTCTAAAAATACACTGATATCTATAGTCTAATTCGACAACAGTCTTCTTGAAAAAAACCGCTTGTAGAATCTTCAAAGATCTGTTGATAGTTGAGTCCTATAACCACCTCCAACTAACTAACTGTCGTTGTAGATTATATCATCTTGATTTGATTTGTATGTTTCGTCTTTTATCTTCGCATCGTCTTATGAATTCATATCGTCTTATGACCGTGCATCATCTTATGTCTACACATCGTCGTATGGCTTCGCATCGTCATATGTCTGCACATCGACTTATGATTTTGTATCGTCTTATGACTGTGCATCGTCTTATGACTTTGTATCGTCTTACAACTACGCATCGTCTTATGTCCTTGTATTTGCGCACTTAATAAACTCATCAAAATAGTTCACACACTTCCATTATTATTATTATTTAACTTTCATCAAAATCAATAGAAGAAATGAAGTCTTCTTGACTTAAAATCTCCCCCTTTTATGATAACAAATAATCATAATATTAGAAGATAAAAGAAATATTAAAGTGAATAACAATAGCATTCAGATGAACAATATTCAGAAAAACGATATATTTATTCAGACGATTAATGCAAGATATATAGTGTGCGTAACAATTTTTTAGAAAAAAAACTAATTTCCCTCTCTTTTCCACTATTCTCCCCTTATTTGTTATTAATCAAAAAGAATATCACTTTAGACGCTTCAAAATTTTAGAAAACATATAGTGAATCTCAGCGCGGATCATCTTGAGGTCTTGTTTAGTAGAAACACATAGAAGTGCTACTTTCTCATGAAGATCACCCAATGAGTCTTTTAGTTCATTAACCTTAGTATCTATTTCTTCAATATGTTTGGCTAAGGGTTCTTTAACTTCCTTTTGCTGGCTAACTTCAGTCCAATTGATGAAATTCTTCAAGAGCTCCAAATTAACAGTAAGATCTTGTAGCTTTTCACTTAGTGGATGAAGATACTCAGAGACAAATGGTTTTCTAATTGAGTCATCTAATTCAATTATTGTGATAGATGGTAATTAAAAAGATTGTGTTTGGTGAGGAATGTCAAGATCATCAGGTTTGGGTAGTTTGAAAATTGGTTTCCCTAGAAAGTGTAGAATATATTTGACTAAAGGAATTAAACCTAAAGGTTTAAAATGAATAAGTAGATGTACAAAGGTTTCTAAGTAGAAATTGATACCTTCAATTATGATACTTTTGTACCTTCCTTATGAAATTGTCCCGGCTACCTTGAAACTTTCAACTTAAGTGGGTGCACCAAAGTTACTTCCTGATGGCCTTGATATGTGGTGTGAAATATAGATGTCTACATGTTGAGCTGCACAATATACATTATCTATATTCTTCATCGCCATTTAAATTTCTTCTTCTGTAAGATCATCTTCTTGTCTCTCAGAGAATTTCTTCTTCTTTCCTTTATCTTTGCTGTGTACGAGTGTTGGACGTCTTGGTTGTACATTTGGTATAATCTTTATTGTTGTTCTATTTGTCACTAGGTAGATGGTGTAAGGATTCTTCATCATCTTCAATAGATATGGTTCTGCTTTTTCATCTCACAGAATACCATACAATCTTCTTTCTTCAGGGCTTAGAAAATGTATCGCCTGATTGCTTATTGTTACAGGTGCAACTTGAACCTTAACTTTCTGTATAGAAGGTTCTCTTATAATCATTAAACCTCTGTTGCGATCAGGCATTGATTCTTCTATTATCTTCATCTTCAAGTCTTCTTTCTTTATTGGTTGCGGGGGATTATAAGTAACTTGCTGCGTTTCCACAGTCTATGTGTTTTGTTGAACATCAGACGATGAAACCTTCCTTTTCTGAGTCGGTTTCGTCTTCTTTAGTTCTTCTGTTGGCTTGGAAAGGCGTTGTTGTTGAGACTTCTTCTGCTTAAATACTAACTTCCTTTTTATTTTTGTCTCTCCAAACGGTTGTTCTGATCGAGTCTAAGGGATAGATACAATTGCTTTGGTAGGATGCTATTGTTTATTATTGTTGTTGCTCTGTTGTACTTTCAGAACCTTGACTAAGAATCAGATTTTTCGTCTTTTCTGTTCTTGATGTCGTAAGGTCATCAATCTTGGTGACCTTTTTAACTTCTCGGGTTTTTCTGATTGCAGTGTCTCAGCCTTTCTCTTTAAAGACACTTCATGAGTTGGTTGTTGAACTAAACTTTCCTTCCTTTTAGGAATCGTCTTGGCTTGTAGTGGCTTATAAGATAATTGTTCACTTTTTACCTCTGCTGAG
>JAOSBN010114608.1:0-10164 GCA_027563595.1 Erythroxylum suave
TAAGAGAGACCTGAGAAGGGTATAATGTTAATTAAATTCAAATTAATTAATTCCTTTTAAAATTGTATTTTTTGAACCTACGACATAATTGTCAAGTTCCATGTATGTCATGCATTTTGAAGATCCTGTCTCGGAGCATTCACGACCGTTACTGAATTTTTAGTTATTTAATTACAATAATACACCATATATTAAAAAAGACAAAATTAGTTTGATCTAATTTAATCTAATAATAATAATAATAATAATTTTGTGGGCACAATGAAGCTGTCTAAGGTTCTTATTAGCTTACCTGTAAATATAAAAATTTGTAAACTAAATCCTCAAAATGTGTTGTAATGTAAGTTTCTAAATTTTGTCATTGTCAAATTAATGGAAAGGCAAAGGATTAGTGGGAATGAATTATTTATAGTCAATACCATCTTCTTCCCCTTTCTTTGATGCATTTAATTTTCTTATTCTCATGTTTTACGAATTTTGAATATCTCATGATTAGCGTCTCATATATATATATATGTACATATTTACTTTCAGGCACAGAAGGCTACTATGAGAGTTTTTGAAACAACAATTCCTGTTTAAGGAGAATGGGAATGGTAACCCGTTGTTGGCAAAGCAAATTTCAATCTGACTCAATGTATTGGCTAATTTCATAAAAACATATAAGAGCAATTTTTGGTTATCTGTGATGCTCATGGTCGTTGAACGTTTTCTTTCCTTTTTTTAGCAATGCAAAAGCATGACTTGTGAGGAAGGTCCACAGTCCTTGTAATCATAAGAAGTTATTAGTGTTTAGTTTTGACATGTGACAATATAACAAGAGTACTATACTAAATATAAAAATTCTTACTTTACTAAACTTTAATATAATTAATCTCAATTTTAAAATAAGCATGCATATTGTAGACATTAATATGCATTTATTCTACACTTATTCTAGCAAAGAAGAGCTTTCCAATATGCAATGAACCATGTTAGAAAGTGTGTAAATTCTTCTTTTCAGAACTTTATTTTACTAAGGTGCATAAGGCACTATGCATTGAGATTAAATGGCAAACTCTTATAAGTACCTAGCAATTCTGTCTCTTCCCATTATCTCCCATAATCCTCACCATCTCTATCAAAATAAAGATCTTTGATCCTTTTCCTTTGTTGAAGTTCTACTTTTGTTTTAAAGGCTTTAAAGGCAAAATTGTTGAATCAAGGCAAAATTTGTAATAAAAAAATACTAATACACTAATCTCAAAATAATAGATATAGTAAAATTTAGAGGCAAAACTATAAATACGTAAGTGACAAAAGTGTAAGTATTCAGCAGTGAGAAAATTGTAAATATACATTAGTAGAAAAATTGTGAATACCTAACATGCCATAAAAAACTGTAAATACATAAGTGACAAAATGCCTAGTAGCAACAAAAGCATAAACAATGCCTTATAGGGTTCTTAACTATCCTAAGATTTTGCTCTATGTACCACAAAAAAGAAGTAACTTGGACAACAAAGAAAGAAAGTGAATTTGACCAATCCTTTTTTTTTTCCGATAACTTTAGACCAATCAATCAAATATTGATTAATACGTAATCGATGAAACACTACAAAAAATAGCTTTATAACTTATGAAATAGGTTGTTAGTCTTATAACTCTTATGAATTGAATTTTTATTTTACTAATATCAATTTTTATTTTTATTCAATTTCATCAAAAGATGTATAAATGACTCAAATTGCTCAAAATTAAAGTAAGGATTAGCTTTATTTGAAATGTTGTATGGTTTACTTTAGTTTAAAGTATAAAAGCTATATAATTAATGGTTTTGCTCAAATCGTACGAAACTCCTAATCACACAATCCTATTTTATATATCTCATAAAAAAGCAATACACTCAAAAACGAAAAGAAATTAATCAAAGATTTATGTGGTAGACAGTGATATGACACCCTGTATATTGAATGTTGAAACTACCCCACAGTATATAATCAGTGCTAATAGATCATATATGACAATTCTTCTTTGTTATAACAATCTTATAAAATATAACACCAAGTGAAAACAATAATTATACGCATTGGAACATGACATTCAATCTACAAATGAAAACTCACAACTTCCAAGTAGAACATACAACTTCCATTTAACAACTTCCAAGCAGGACTTTCATCGAACAACTTCCAAGCAGAACATACACCACACGTTCAACCAACCATTCACAACATATGTTCCCTTTCTTCACCATCATTATCACAATTAAACAGAAACTTAAAAAAAAAAAGGTTCAATCCAATAAAAAAACTCAAGAAATCTATTCAACCCCAACAAATAAACCTATAAGATTTAGTATATTCAAGACATTTAAAAAAACCCACAAGAAATGACAGAAAACTAACTAGATCGAACTTAACTCCACGAGATGATAGTTGGGGGAAAGAAAACAACAGAAAGTCGAGAAGAACAGGAGAAGATTGATTGAAGAAAGAAGGAGAAAATCGCAAGTATGCTTGAAGAAAACGCAAAAATGAAGAAGGGGGCGAGACTGTGAATTGATTTTTAGGAAAATGTGACGACGTTGTCTCACCTATTTTTTTTTTTTACCGTTGCAACATTTAGCGAAAAAACAACGATTTGTCGAAAATTGCAAAACCTTTAGCTACGATATTTTATAACCGCTGCCAATACGTTATTATGATATCCCACATTTTGCGACGAAACTAGTATTCGTTGCAAAATTCTAAGCTTTGGCTACGAAATACCTTTTACCGTCGCCAAATATACAACAATTTGCTACCAATATGTGAAATTGTATCAATAATTGTTTGTTTTACCGACGATGGACGCAAATATGCTTGTGAGAAAACACAAAAACGTAGAAGAAAGGAGGGGGGGGGGGGGAGGGGAGATTGCGAATTGATTTTTAGGAAAATGGGATGACGTTGTCTCACCTAAATTTTTTTTACCGTTGCAACATTTAGCAAAAAAACAACAATTCATCGTAAATTACAAAACCTTTAGCTATGATATTTTATAACCGCTGCCAATACGTTATTATGATGTCTTACATTTTGGGACGAAACTAATATTCGTTGCAAAATTCTACGCTTTGACTACGAAGTACCTCTTACCATCGCTAAATGTACAACAATTTTCTACCAATCTGTGAAATTGTATAAAAAATTGTTTGTTTTACTGACGATGGATATTTTCGTAGCCTAAAAGTATCATTTGCTACGAATTTTGTAAAACATCACCAAAACCAAACCATTTTCTTTAATTCTTTAATGTCTGGAGTTGTGTTCTTTATTTTTCTTAAAAAACCTTTACCTTTATTTCCAATCAGTTCTTCCTCTATAGTCTCCATCAAGTCTTCCCAAAACCAGTAATCTTCGATGTCTTACCTACGTATCAAAGTCATTGACTTGATCAAAACATGGTCAGTAATCCTGTCACTTCTTTTTTTTTTATCTATTGTATTTTCAGTTGTGGTCTTCATTTTTACACCTGTTACTGACTAGACCAACTCTTTGTTTGTCGATTTTGGAACGTTGTCACAAGTTTTAGTATCTCTTCGATCGATTTTCTCCTATTTGCCAGTGATGTTTTCATTTGACTCTCGAGAAGACAGGAGAAAGAAAACAAGTATTTTACCATTGTTTTTGTAATAAAGTTGTGATTTTTATCCTTCTATGGTAGATCTGGACGTTCTTTGTGTAGATCTTTACATAGGGTATTTTCTGCAGTGTTAAAGTTGATTTCTTTATGTTTTTATTAATTGTTTAATTTCTTTATGATATGTTATTTGCACGTTATCGTTGGAGAGTTTGGATTTTGTTCAGCTAGTTTTTGGAGTCGAATCGGTTTAGTTGACCTCACTGTTACTGAATCTTCTAAAGTTGCTTCTTGATAGTTTTAGGTTGTCTGTGAATGGAAGTAGCACGGAATGTGTTAATGTTAGTGATAAAAGGGAAAACATATGATTTGCATTTAAATCTTGGGATGAGTTTGTCATGTCTGTAAGGTGTTCGATGATATTTTTGTAATGATTTGTATTTCAAACGTGTTATAGTCTAGGCAATCCATTAATAGTGTTATCCATTCCATTTTTATATTTGAATTTGAAATTAAATTTAATCAATTTTGATAACTAGGATTGTTGAAAAATAGTTATCTTCTATCCTAGCGATACTTAAAATTTTGATAGTTTGTTTTCACCATATCCCTCCTGCCACCATTTACTGTCTATCTTTATTATTTCTTTATGTCCATCTTCCCACCAACGTTTAACGTTTAATCTAATGAAAGCTTTGTTTCTGTTTACTCTTGAAATTTTTTCAAGAGTTTTTTTACTTTTTTTCATTTCCATTAATAGTAATATAGAGACATATAGATAATACTATATTTACGTACAT
Source organism: Erythroxylum suave (assembly GCA_027563595.1). Taxonomy (NCBI): domain Eukaryota; kingdom Viridiplantae; phylum Streptophyta; class Magnoliopsida; order Malpighiales; family Erythroxylaceae; genus Erythroxylum; species Erythroxylum suave. Next base: position 4,404 of record JAOSBN010114608.1, read on the forward strand.
GAAGAACATAGTCATGTCTATTCTACTTTAAATTCTAAATTTTGCATTAGATACAAGTTACACAATAAAATTTTGAAATTGAAATTAAGGGGGTCACTTTCGTATCATTAGGCACATTGAAGATGTATAGGTGCTAAACCTTACTAGTTTCAGTTGTCATCGAAATTGGAGTTAAACATATTATCGTTTTATTCTAAATGGACTTTTAAAGAATTTACCTCTTAACATTATTGATGAAAGAATGTCGATATGGAGACTAGTTCCTGATAGCCCTAACTCATTCTATTGAGAGGAATGTGGCAAGATTGTCCCTGCTAAGAAACCAACACTGAAAAAGAAATCTCCACTTTATATACTAATCATCGTTTGCCTTCCATGGCAAGGTGTTTAGTATCATCTGAAAAGCGTCACTTCCCCTATTATGTATATCTCATTGCCTTTTATGAAGTTATTATATATATTCACATTTGATGGTTTATACTACATATTGTTTGAAGCTTACTTCAGTCTCGAATGTGACATGTATGGTCGTGAAGGCGGAAGCGATGTCACAACAATCCGTAAAGGATTAAGAAAATCGGTTGATTTGAAAAATTCATCAATTCTGAATACTTCGTTTGCTCATGCACGTATGCATGTCACTCTAATTTAAGTTCATTTAATAGTTTACTAAAATAATAATATCTAGCTTCTTTACTGATTGAGTTTTAGGTACTAAATCGAGCGACATATTTACTGCAACCTCTTCAAATTTAGCTATAGCAGAAAAGCTATTACAAGAGGATGTGAAAAACCCTATACTTAAGGGAATGAGTGTTACTGTTTCAATTGATGCATTTGAACGTGCAAAGACCCTTTTGGGGAATCCAGACATCGGGGACTCATTTACCTTTACTTGGAATTCAAATAAATAATTATATCGTTGTCAGTTAGCGAGTCAATCAACTGAACTCAACTTTAAAGTTTATTTATTGTTGTATCTGTAATAATTTGTCAAACAACATGTATACTACTTAGGCGTCAAGTTACATAGTATTGAATGTTGACTGTTATTCTTCTAGTTATATGAGTGTATAAATTGGATAACTTCTATTTCAAAGTTCATATTACTCCATATATCATAATATTATATTAATAAAATAATTTAAAATTTTTATAACTAATTTTTGCAATGTTAGTAAATACTAATGATTAATTAATACTACTTTTAATACCTAAAAATATGTTATGAGTTTTTTTTAAATAATACATTGTAAACATTCAAAACAAATCTCCAATAAAACATTTCTTAACTATGATAGATTATAAAAATATTAGTTTAATAATTTATGAAAATATCAATCATTTGGGGTCAATTTTTATAAATCGTCACCAAATGTAAACATTCAATGACGTTTTTAAGAATTCGTCACAGAATGTGCAACATTTTGTGACAATTTCCAAAAATCTTTGCTGAATGCTTGACATTTATTGACAATGAAAAGAAATCGTTGCTGAATGTATAGGCTTTCGCGATGAAATAGGAATTTTGGTGACACTGCATGGTATCGTCGCAAAATATATAACATTTAGTGACGATTATGCATAGGTCATCACCAAATGTTTGACAAGTTATGGTGACGTTTTAAGAATTCGCCGTAATTGCATTATTTCGTGACGATTCTTAAAAATCATCACCCATTGTGGATAATTTGGAGTCGATTTTCTTTATATGTCGCTAAAGGTTTTCCCTTGTGCGACGCTTTTTGATTTCGCCACTAAATGGTAGGTTTTACTGTTTTAGTGACGAATATCTTTAAACGTCGCAATATGTTTTCTTTTGGCTACGAAGTTTGTTTCGTCAAAAAAATTTGTCGGGAAAGGGTACCTTTGTTGTAGTGTTAACTATAGAAAATTTTGTTGTACACGAATGATTATGTAAATAATTTTACAAAAAAAGATAAAAATTTACAAAATCAACAACTGGATAGACTGGAGAGTGGAGACAGAGAGAGCATCTTCTAATTATAATTGATTAATTGTCCTTATTGAATAGAACGTCAATAGTTTAGATCCAATCATCTGTATGTATAAACATTATATTTAGTAATATAATATTAAAATAAAAACAATATTTAGTAATGTAATATTATATAAAAAGAAATTTTAAAATACCTTCATCTTCATATATTTGATCAAAATAACCTTCAATTAGTCGATTAATTTCACTAGTCTCCTTTGTATTAATACCTATGGCTATAGGAAAATAAAAAACACAATATTAAGTAAAATAATATAAAGATAGATAAAATAAATATATTATTAAAAAGAAAAGAATTTACCATCAATATCTTCATTATTTAACCAACTTTGAGCACACAGTGAAGTCGAGCACGATGAGGAGTAATGCCCCCGACCACTAGTACTTAATGCAGACTCTGAAGCAACGGTTGATGATGGAATAGCTAACAAATTCCTTGCAATGGCTTGCAAGATCAGATAATTATGTGTAGATGTCTTCCACCATAACAATATACCGAACAACTCACTTTCAGTTTCAGAAACACAATCTTCGGAAGCGTATTTATCTAACTCCATCGTATTACAAGAAATCCTAGCGCTTTTCTCTTTCAAAAAATTTGAAAGAGAATATGTAAGTAATGGGTCAAAAGAAAAGGTCGAACTTGAAACTGAAGTCTATGTTGAACTGCTTGCATCTTAATCATGAGTTTGTCACATTCTGACTTCATAATCATGAAACAATTGACACCATAATTATTTCATAGTATGTAGACTCTCTTAAGCTTCACCCTTGTACAATTCATTATAAATATATTTAAACCTATGTGTCTTGTATCTCAAGTCCAACATATATAATGCTACAACAATATCTCCAACCTTAGACCAATAAGAATTAAACATCTCCGTCGTCCGCTCCACTATAGTCCAAATCACTGTACTGGAGTAAAACATCCACAATGATAAAACATGCTTTATGTTGGACACAGTGCTAAAGATACGATATGAAGTTAGATATTTTATTCTTGAGAATGATTCAGTCCAATTACTAAATAATTTCAACTTCATACAAAGTTCTCTAGCCAAGTCCTATTGATCCTCTAATGGTACGTAGGTATACTAAGAATTCCTTTCAACTAATCTAATAAATAGCTGAGCATATGGGATTGTCGACTCCAACATCTTAAAGGTTGAGTTCCATCTGGCAGGACAATCCAAAGCCAACTTCTTTGTGCAGGGAATGCATAAAATTTATACAATATCTTCAAAAGTTTCAACTCTTTTAGGAGTTGCACTCCGATATAAAACACTATTCTGAATACACTCTATTGATTCCTTTATCATCTCCAATACAACCTTTATAATCAAATTAAGAATATGCACACAACAACGCATATGAAATAACTTACCACCAGCTAATAAGCTCCCAACTTGCATCTTACCCTTCAACTTCTCAATCATAGCATCATTTCTGCTACAATTATCGACTATGATGAACAATATTTTGTTTTCGATGTTCAAATTCATCAAACAGTCTTTCAATACATTTGTTAATTTTTCACTTATCTACACTGTCGGCACACAAATGAACCTATCATGAAAAAGTATACCAATATAAATCATAAATTTATAAAAAAAATAAAAATAAAAAATGACAATAATATTAAAGAATATAAATTACCTCAAAAGTCTATTGCATAACTTCCAATCATTATCAATATAATATACCATCACTGCCATGTAACCCTTCTGTTGGTTATCGGCTATCCACATGTCTGTTGTTATGGCAATTCATCATTGAACACTCGACAATGCTCTTATTGTTTCTCTCTTTTTGTCCTCATAAATTTTGAAAATATCATTCCTCAATATATTCCGATTTGGAACCTTGAAAGTTGGTTGGAGTGAATTAAGAAATATCTTGAATCTCTTGCTTTCAACCACAACCAATGGTTGTTCATCTCCAATAACCATATTAGCCATCAAAATTCTTAAGCTATTATTGTCAAAAGTTGTTATGGTCATTTCATTCTTTTCTTTCGTAAGGTTAGCGGTTACAAATGTTTGAACTCTTAAAATCATCTCCCTCCTAGTATATGATTCCGTATGTCTCTTTAAATGAGACGTTTCACATTTCGAACCAATTGAATACAACTTATGACAATAATTGCACTCTACTTTTTTAATTCCTTCAATCGATATAGTCTTCTTAAAGTGATTTCAAACTTCACTTTTATGTTGACCAACTTGAGTTCTATTTGAACTTCTATCATCACTTGGTGTCAGAATAAATGTTTCCACTTCTTCCTCTAGTACTAGATCAAAACTCTTAACTGAAGGAATATGTTCATCCATCTGGCAAAAAACATATAAATACTTGAGGTTATAAATAAAATATTCCAATTCGGTTTTGTGTTTGATTTGTAATGTTTTACCCCTCTTTTTGGGTTGGGTTTGTTGAAATTGAAAGATATTCATCCTATAAATCATTACTCGGGTATGAACAAGAAGAATAATTGAGATCTCCATATTCGAAATTCTTAAGCAAAAGAGAAATTTATACAACACAATAAGCTATTACTAAAGGGTTTCATTATCCTGTAACTGAAAATTAAGCAGTGCTTATATAATTGTTCAATAATTTGCTAATATAAAAAATTTAATAAAAGGCCAAAGGGGATTCAAAAGTGAAACTGCAAACGCATTAAAAACAATGATGTTTGAAATTTGGATCCACGATAATTCACAGTCAATATATCTAGAAACAAAGACTAGAAATGTTGCACATTGCAATTATAAAGCCAAGGTCGACTATGTAAAATGTGAGATATTTTCATAGGAATAACATCACATTGAATAAAGTTTCCATTTATTCCTATTTTAAAATACACTAAGAACCTGCAAGCAACCAATATAGTGCTATTATCAACCCAAGTCAATTTGATAGGATGCAGATACTTCTAAAAAAGAAAATTCAATCACATCATCATGTTCTTTGATATCACGTTCATACTTCATCCTTCATCAATGATAGTTTTACACACTTTATCTATTCATCTTATTTGCGTAAGGAAAAGAGTAGCACAAAGCCATTTTTCTTATTCCTCCACCTTAGGGGTTGTAAACATGTTAAGATTTGTAGGACCAGCTTGTTAATCACTAGAGCCTCCTTCCAACTATTCTCTAGCTTCATGTTCGCACATATATTCAACAGATTCTTCCTCTTTTTCTTCAATCATGTGCAAACCTTTGCTAGTGCATTCATAATCAAAGTGACCCCTCTTATTGCAACAAAGACACTTCTTGGCATTGATGCCTTCCATTGTCCTAGTCTCAACTGTAGCTTTGCCTTTAAGTTTAGCAACATTGTAGTTGTTTTCTAGTGCAAATTTTTATGTATTAGGTGCTAGCATAAAATTTTGCAAAATTCTAATTCATCTTTGGAAATTAGACTTTTTGATCTTCTCATATGTTGTACTACTCAACAAAAGTCTTCTATTGCTATTATCTAGTCTAAGAATAGGTGTAGATCCATCTTTCCTACAAAATTACGGGCTTCAACACAAACTTTCTTAGAAATATCGAGTGTGTTATGTGTTTTAGTTCTATCATGGCCTCGAAAATCTCGCAGAAACTCTCCATGTGTTAATGGTTGGTTTCTGTATTTAATCTTTTAGTAATCGTTGATTGTTAATGGGCATTTTATGTTGATTTTAGATTTATAATTTGCTAAACTCTTGTCCTTTTAATGATTAAATTGCAC
>JAOSBN010114609.1:0-10163 GCA_027563595.1 Erythroxylum suave
CTGATGAGTATAATATTTTCTACGACGTAATAAATATTGAATTTTTTTCAATTTATTTTTAATTAAAATCAAGGGGCTCATATCTTCTCTTTTACCCCGGGCCTACAAAATCTCAGGACCGGCTCTGATTGATATGATCATGAAGGAATATGATCATAAGATTCATATATATATGTATGCATGTATGCATGTATAGTGATTGATTAACTGAAGTTTCTGGGTCGTTCTGTTCTGAATCATACCTGGGATGTCATGTTTCATCTGCAAGTTTCGACAACTTGCCTGGCAATGGCATTTTAACACCTGTATCTTACCAGAGAGTTCGTGGGGGTTCTTCAAGTAACCTCATCTTACGTATGAGCTGATTGGTTCCAGGAACAGTTGTGGGCTTCTTGTTGTTGAGATCTGAACTGGAACGTGATCTACGTTGGGCTTTCGATTTCCGAACTTTGAACCAAGAGCTTGAGCTTAATAATAAAGTATATCTATTTCATTGTCATCCTACATGGAATTTCAGTCAAATAAGTAAGCAAAAAGATGGTCAATCTATCAAGACAGATTCTCTCCAGACCAGTATAGGGAATTAAATTCTGTTTTCCAATTTCACTATCAGATTAAATAGGCACAACTCCAATCAAATGGATAGAAAAAGACGATGGAACACTATTGTCTAACATTATAAGATGGCCACATTGTTTTATTCCATTCCCTTTAAAAAGCTCCACACCCCACAGCATCTAACTTGAGGGATAAGGTTTTCACGAATCCTGGAAAAGATTATTAAGCCAAGCTTTCAGATCTTTGGTATGAGATTCCATTTCTGGGAAAAATCAGACGAATATATATATCAAATCAACTTTCACATAATCTAAGCTAAAACCCCTTTAAATACTGCTTTAAGGTTTCCACCTTCAAACCACAACAAGTGTGTGTGTTCTAATACCTAAAAATGTTCGCCTCTCCCAGGAAAGAGCGCACCAGATTCGATCCATCAAGTTTTAGTATTTGGGACCCTAACCATGATCGCCATATTGAAGAGACCATCTTTGAACCTGATCATCATCAATCCGTTGAATCTGAGATTGAATGGAAGGAGACTCCACAGGCGCTAGTGATCAAAGCTTTTCTTCCGGGGTTTGAGAGAAAAGACTTGGAGATTGTACTCGAGAAAGGTAACATCCTACGCATAAGCGGCATGAAGTTGGTGGAGAGAGAAGAGAATGGCGGTGGATGGTTCCGTGCAGAGCGTGCTAGGGCCAGGTTTTCACAGCCATTTAAGCTCCCTGAAAATGCCATCATTGATAGACTCGATGCTCGTATGGAAAACGGACTCCTCACTGTTACAGTTCCTAAGGCTAAGAGGGAAAGGTTTGATTCCAGGCGGATTATCCGTATCTCTTGAAGAAGAAAACTTTTGAAATATCGAAATAAACAATGCGGAATCTGCACCAGAGCACCGATAGTGCAGTCCATGGTGACGCGGTATCGAGCATTATGTAGCTTTGTTGTTTGCTTAACGAGAGTATTGCCCTATATTTTACACTCTATTTTTGTTATGTATATTTTCAAAATTGACTTTTTTGGATAGTACAATTATGCCATGAAGTTGGGAAAAATATAATAAAGGAGAAAATAATTAAAATTTTAATCTTTATTTAATTTTATAATATTAGTTTACATTTAAAAATACCATAATATTAAGTATTTGAACATAAAGAGTCAAGTCAAATTAATCAATATTTTTGGTACATAACTACTATATATCGTATCTGTATCATACCATAATTATACATATTTTTAATTTATTAAATAATGAAATTAATAATATTATATGAAAAATACTAATATGATGTAGCTCGCTGCATCATTCATATTAATAGAAAACTTAACGTTGGATGATGATGATGATGATGATTATGATGATGATGATGATGATGATTATTATTATTATTATTATTATTATTATTATTATTATTATTATTATTATTATGTTTTTATTAAAGTTATAAACTTTATTTTTGTAAAATTAAATATCTAAATTTAAATTCTTATAAGAATATTCATCGAAATCATAAGGGTGCGGTTGATTAGCATGGAGAAATTGTAATGAGAATGAGAATGAATATAGTGAATAATGAGAATGGATATTATCATTAAAATTATGATGGTTGGTTGAGAAGAAGGAATAATTACCATTACCATTAACAGTGATTGGTTAAAATATTTAAAAATAATAATTTATTATATTTTAATTAATTAAATAAATATAATCCATGTGTTTTCGTTTCAACTCTTTTCCATGTGTGTTACATGGATTAGGATTCTCCATACTTATCCAAAGCTTCAGGACTTCATCATATCTTTGGTAGTTTTAAGATTCTAAAACAAAGTTTGATTAGTGAAACAATGTAATGACATCCTAAATATTGAAATTTGCTAATAACACTTGATGGACCCTCTTTTCTTGACTCTTCCTTCAATTATACTAATAGATTGTATTATTATGTTGGTGTATAACCTCTCTAGCTTGCTTATCTAGGTTTGTTCAAACTTGGATTTAGATCAAAACTTGTTCGGACATGAGTTTGTGCTTTAGCAGGGTAAGATGACCCATTATCATCCTCTACACAAATATAATGGAAATTAATGGATACCCAACAAAACCAAACAAGTCAGCCCTGTCATTGTTTCAACATTGTCGTTTCGTACCAAAGTGATACATAAGGTTATGTTGCAGAATTATGCATGAAAAGGCATCAATCGTCATTAGGTTCTAGTTTAGATAGAACATAGATAAATAAGATTAACATAAAACTTGATTCTTATGAACAACAGTTCCGCAAAGATGTCATTACATGTTACAATTATTAGAGATAACTTGGCAAAAGTAGAGTCTGTGTGATAACTATATAACATAGCACAACAATCACAGATTGACATGAAAATTGCGTTATTCATCTTTTACATTCTCGATAGTTAGTCAGTCTCTATCTTGGTCTTCTGTCATCGAAATTCTAACATCTTATCATCTTTCAAATGTTTGGCCTCACATTAAGATGAGACGCTATCTTCTGACCCAGAGATCTGTCAGCCTATACTGTGTGCAAGCCAGAGTAAAACATTAGCCGTCATCTCCAGTTAATAAGAAACAGTCAATAGTTCTTAGTAAAAGGTTTGGACGAAGGGGGTGTCTAACCTGAGATTAGTATGATGTCCAGATGCTGTGGATCTCATGAGTAACTCATGGGTCAGATAATGCGTCGACCCATCGACGGATGAATCTCTCTTGTCTCCATATAGTAGAAAGGCCACAGAAGATTGTCATAAGAAATCATACAATTTTCATTGCAAACTGAGCCTTTGTTAATAAGCATATAAGTATTAACCCCTGAGCCTCCTATATGTCTGCAATCCTAGGGAATACCTAGATCATCAAAAAGGAAGGTGAACATGTGCAAGATTTCGGGATGATGGGAGAAGAAATCCACAATTCTCCAATTCTCATGTATGTGAGACTTGGGGTTAGGTTTAAGGGCATGAACCATGTCTGTGAACTTCATTCCATCACGAATAAAGAAAACAAGGAAATTGTTTCCATAAGGTTGAAATTGCCGTAAATCAGCAAGCCAACAAGATAACATGAGAATGAATGAAAGACAAGTTCTCCAAACCTAATTAGCAAGATTAATAGACACAACTCATGGCATTGAACATGCACATTACTTAAAAACAAAATTGAAACATCATAGAACTATCCACCTCTCAGTTGTAAAATTTCACAGCAAAGCCTCAAGGATCCCTCAAGGTTTTAGGACTTCCATGCTCTTGGATAACTATTGAGAAGCATACAACGATAGGAGTTTGCGCTTCTGGAGCTTGGAGGAAATCAGCACATGTAAGTTGAGAGATATTATAAGTGATCTCAAAGAAACCCTTTGCACTTGCTCCCCTAACATAGACAACACGTTCTGGGATCCTTTTCCTGTCAAAGTTGGCAACAAAACCTATAAGAATATGGAAACATATACTTTATAAGTGTCAGAGCACAATAAAACCCATAAGAGAGGATAACATGTACACTCAATAACAAGAAACAAGTAACGAGAACGAAAAGAATAACACTTTCAAGACATTTGGTTATATCATTCAACAAAACTACCAAATTTGGTATCATTCAGTATACGATAAGAACTTCTAATCACAAGAATGAGGATGACAACCAATATTAATAGTTTCTGTAAACATATAGCTTTAAGAACAGATAATGAGTAGGTTTCTATGTGTTGGAATAATTTGGGATGCAACTTTGCAACGTAACTCAATAATTTCGAAACATTAATAACATAGGACTCAAACTTAGTCAAACTACAAGACCTAGTCAACTATGAATCACACTTTGAATCGATCTTCAACACTCCCCCTTGATTCAAATTCTTACACTAGCAAATTGTCTTATTGGAGCACATCTCTCCAAAACTTCTGGAAGCACTTCTCTTCTCTTCATGATGCACTTCTCATCAACTTTCCATTGGAGCACATCTCTCCAAATTAAAATTCTCGATGCACTTCTCACTAATTAAATTAAAAAAGAGTTTCTTCTTCAACCATATCAACCATATTTACTTATTCTTCCATTTTAAATCTGCAATCTTTCTGTAGATGTCTAAATCTTTTGCAATTGTAGCATTGAGGCTTTCCTTTGTGCCAACAATCTTCTTCTTCACGACCAAGCTTCTTGCAATGGTTATACTGAGAGATTTTTCCTTTTCCCTTTGCAGCTTTAGCCAAACAAGCTCCTTCAACTATCTATTGAGTTTCTCATTTTCTCATAACCCTTCTTTGCTCCTATGCATGTAAAGCATTAATCAATTCGGATAAAGTTAATTCATTAATATCTCTTGAATTCAAAAGAAGAAATTTTTGCCTCAAAATTTTCGATTAAACTAATAAAAATCTTTTCTACAATTTTGCTCTCGAGTAGATCCTTCCCTAATATCTGTATTTTGTTCACCAACGTCATCAATTGATCAGAATATTCTTGTATACTCTCATGTTCTTTCATGCTCAAAGCTACAAAATCTCTTTGGAGATTTAAAACTTGCATCTTCTTCATTCTTTCATTACCTTGATATAATTCTTTTAGCATATCCCAAGCATTTTTAGCTGTTTCACAAGTCATAATTCTTATGAAAACTGATTCTGAAATTACAGAGAAAATTATAGATAACGCTCTTGGAGCTTTTGCTGCTTCTTCTTTATGAGCTCTTATTTGATTTAGTGTTGGATTATTTCCCAAGGCTAGCAATTCCTTTTCTTCTTCCACCTATTGCCATAAGTCGAGACCTCTTAAATAAGCTTTCATCTTGACAACCCATAGTTGACAGTTTTCATCATTTAAATTTAGGGGTAGGAGAGTAGTTGAATTGCTAGTAGCCATTGGAAAAGGGTTTTTGTTTTTGTTTCACTCAATCTCACAGTCCATTAAGGATCTATGACTCCGATACCAAGTTGGAATAATTTGGGATGCAACTTTGAAATGTAACTCAATAATTTCAGAACACTAATAGCATAGGATTTAAACTTAGTCAAAATAGGTCCTCTTTCTCCGATGTGGGGCATTCATATGTGGGTATTCTCAACATTCCCCCTTACATGTGAGTCCCTTTTTACTTGCGCAATCTGGAGAGACACGAAGACAATCCTTATCAGGGCTGAACTTCTAATTGAGGTCAAAGAGGCTCTTTCCTAGTGCAAACAATATTGCTAGGTCACTTGCTCCATGTCGACTTCAATTCCTTCTCTCGTTGCTTAAATAACAAACCCCCTTCTAGAGCAAATGGTAGGCCAAGATCTTCCTTTGACTCTAATACCATGTTGAGAATTTTGGGGATAAATAAAAAATTGAACTTTTATTGCTAGCTTTTGGATACAAATTTGCAACTCACTGGATGTTGAACTGAAAACAAAGTGCCTGTATATAAGCTTATATAGAAACTAAAAAAGCAGAAAATCAGGGGACTATCAACCTACTAAATCACTACATAAATATTATATTCCAATTAACTTATACTACTTTGACCAAAACTTAATTAATTAACATAATATTTTTTATTTTGAATCAATTTCCAACATGCTCCCTTGATTCAAAATCTCATATTTGCAATTGTTTAGTTGGAGTACCTCTCTCCACTATCCATTGAAGCACTTCTCTTCAATTGTTGATGCACCTCTCATCAATTCTAACTATTGATGCACTTCTCATCAATTCAAATTATTGTGCACTTCTCACCAATTTCATGCCATAAACTTCCTTGGAGCATATCTCTTCAATTTGAAAAAAGATATTCTTCTGCTTATGCCAAATTTGCATTTTCATTTTGGGACCTGCAATCTTTATTTTCGTACACTTGTCAGCCTCCCTGTAAAAGCTAATCTCTCCGGTATACTCCCTTAAGTACTCGTGCTTGTCAGTGCTATTCTTCAAGAAAGCTTCTCAGCCAGATATATCAGATCTCCCAAGCAACACCCTTTATTGCTGCTTGAGAAGAAGCTTCATATTTCTGCTGCAATTCTCACAGACCCAAAATCGAAAAGGGGTCCCTTATTTAAGTAACTGGAGAAGGAATCGAAGTCTATATGGAGCAAGTGACTCAACAGTATTGTTTGCCTCAAGAGGGGGCCTATTTGACCTCAATCAGAAGTTCAACCCAGATGAGGATTGTCTACATACCTCTCCAAATTGCCCAAGTAAAAAGAGACTCACATATGAGGGCGAGTGTTGAGAGTACCCACATGTGAGTGTCTCACACTGGAAAAGGAGGGGAAAGATGATTAACATATAAGCTTAGTGGGCTACTCTACCTATTAATAATTGGCTTTGGGACGGAACCCTATTTGGGCTTGTGTGTGGTCTAACTTTCCTTCTCATGTGGGCCTGTACACCTTAAGCCATTACACGAAATTCTTCAAGTCTTCAAGGATGATCTTCAACCAAAGTAGTTCCCATACACCTTCAACCATTGCACAAAATTCAGCTTCTGTACTTGACTGAGTTACCAGTCCTTGTTTTTTAATTCTCCTTGTCACAAGGTTTCCACCAAGGAAGGTGCAACATCCTGAAGTTGATCTTCTATCGACAATTGAAGCAGCATAATCAGCATCATTGTATGCTTCAAGTACTAATCCCCCATTTCTTTGAAACAAAACTCCTTCCCCTAGTGTTCCTTTGAGATAATGTAATACTCTGTGAGCTGCTTGCAAATGAACTTTCTTTGGGTTATGCATGAAATGACTAATCACACTTACAGCATATGCTATATCTGGTCGTATGTGCGATGAGTAAATGAGTTTCCCTACCAGGCATTGATAGATTTCTCTATCCATTACTGCATCTTCCTATACCTTTCTAAGCTTAAGATTTGGATCCATGGGAGTACTTGCTGGTTTGCATGTTGTATTGCTTGTTTCTTTGAGAAGATCTGTAACATACTTCTAGTGAGAGACAAAATTCCCGTCCTAGATTGAGCAACTTCAATCTTGAGAAAACACTTTAACCTTCCCAATGCCTTGATCTCAAATTCCTTAGCCAAAAATTGATTCAAAACCTTTTTTCTGAACATCAAATCCTGTTACTATTATGTCATTGACACACATCAAAAGAACTATAACTCCCCCTGAGGGAGAGTGTTTAATGAATAGTGTGTTGTTTCCTTGGTATTGTTTATACCCCATGGCCAACATAACTACTTTGGTTGATGATCATCCTTGAATACTTGAAGATCAACCCAACAAGACAACAAAGATAGACAAGAAAAACCCATTCATAGAATCCCAAAAAACAAAAACAAAAAATCAACCATTAGGTTCTCAACAAACAAATTCAATAAGAGAAACATGAAAAAAGAGCATGCACATTCAAGTATAAGTAACTTGTAAGGATCCATAGAGAACAACGATTAGAGAGACGTAGATAATAACACACACAGAGAAGATACCAATTTGTCAAAGATTGTAGAGAGTAAAGGAGGAAACTCTCGCCCACAACGCGCGCGCAAAATACAAAGTAATACAAAGTAATGACTCTCATTCCTCTGTATTACTAGAGGAATGGAATAATGCCAGAAAATGGGTAATCAAAATAATCACTCTCTAATCATAGTTCCCTAGCAAACCCTACCTTTTATTCCACATTTATTCCTCATACCCATTAAACAAGTACATCCTAAAAAATATAATATTTATGCCCTTATATTTTTTTTTAAAAATCATGTCCTAATAAGTTATTGTACACGTCAATAGCTAATACTAAATAGCTAATCTTACTAAATATCTTTAATAAACAGTTGATGATATCTGCTGGTCAAATCAGTTAATACAATCAGTTAACAGCTAATGCAACCCACTGTTTACCAAACATGATCATAATGTTATTATTGAACTACTTCGATTATAAGTAAATAAAAGTTTTTTTATGAAATATCTGAATTTTAATTCTTTGTTTATAAACATATTACTTATATATATTACTGAAATTTGTTTTTCTAAAGCCAATTTCAAGAGTGATTTAGTGCCTGTTTGGATGAGCTTATATCAATAGACCTTTTATTAGTAGAGCTTTTCTGAGAAGAGCTTTTCTAAAAAGCCAGTTGACTGTTTGGTTGTCAATTAAAAAAACAACTTCTTTGAAAGAGCTTCATATAGTAGATTGTTTAGCAACATAAAATAAAAAGTACTTTTATTAATTTTAACTATACTTTATTTTGTAATAAAAATTATTTATATTTTAAAGAATATTGAATAATGGGTTTACATTTACTTTTCAATTATTTGACAAATTCACTTCCATCATGTGGGAAATTATTTAAAGAGATGTCTCATTTTCTTGTAGGAAATAAAACTAATATCAAAAATAAATATTAAAACATATAAAAAGCTAAATAATATTATAATCCCAAAATAAATATTCAAGTTCAGTAAATAGTTAAATATATAATAAATTATGCATTTTATTGTTATACAAGAAGATTTGTAATATGTTGCCTCGCATTATTCATCTCGTTATTTTGTGACTCGTCTAAATGATTTTCTTCAACGTCTTCATTTTCATTGATTTCTTCATTTGTAGGAAGTAATTCATCATCTTCATCATAGGGAGAAAACTCTTCATCCTTTTGAGTATTTAACCTTATAAAATTATGAAAGGCCATTGAAGCAATTAAAATTTTAACTTGCTTTGAAAAAGGAAAACTAGGCATTTGACGTAAAAATTTTCACCTATTTTTCCAAACCCCAAATGTTCTTTCGATTATGCATCTTAAAGAAGAATGTGCATGATTGAATATTTCTTTATTCCCTCTTGGAAGACCAACACGTCAAAAATTAGGAAGATGATACCTCTTACCTTTGTATGGTCCTAAATAACCTTTTATGCAAGGATATCTTGCATCTACCAAATAATATTTTCCTACATTCTAAATTAAAAAATAAATAAATAAAGAAGTTATTGTACACGTTAATAGCTAATACTAAATAGCTAATCTTACCAAACATCTTTAATAAACAGTTGATGATATCTGCTAGTCAAATCAGTTAATACAATCAGCTAACAGCTAATGCAATCCACTGTTTGCCAAACACGATCATAATGTTATTATTGAACTACTTCGATTATAAGTAAATAAAAGATTTTTTATGAAATATCTTAATTTTAATTCTTTGTTTATAATCATATTACTTATATATATTACTAAAATTTGTTTTTCTAAAGCCAATTTCCAGAGTGATTTAGTACCTGTTTGGATGGGCTTATACCAGTAAACCTTTTGTCAGTAGAGCTTTTCTGAGAAGAGCTTTTCTAAGAAGCCAGTTGACTATTTGGCTGTCAATTAAATAAACAACTTTTTTGAAAGAGCTTCATACATTAGACTATTTGGCAACATAAAAATAAAAAGCATTTTTATTAATTTTAACTATACTTTATTTCGTAATAAAAATTATTTATGCATATAAATAATTTTTAAAGTATATTGAATAATGGGTTTACATTTACTTTACAATTGTTTGACAAATTCACTTCCATCGTGTGGGAAATTATTTAAAGAGATGTCTCATTTTCTTGTAGGAAATAAAACTAATATCAAAAATAAATATTAAAACATATAAAA
>JAOSBN010114610.1:0-10161 GCA_027563595.1 Erythroxylum suave
CATATGAATCTTTGATAGCGCGTTTAAGAGTATTTTTGAGATTAAAATAACTATAACTCATGGCTGAAATAATAAAGAAATAATTAAGAAAATATTTAAGATAATATGAAACAATAATGGATGTGATAACATAAATAAAACTTAATCATAAACTTCATATCTCTGGAAATCTCAAAGCGTGAACGCCAAACTCAGGCTTGAATCGTAGGAGAGAAAAGAGAGGAATGAGAGAATAAGAGAAAGTGTTTATTTAGTTATATTCTCTTAAGAGAGGTAGGTTACATTATATAGAGGAAAAAGTAAAAAGCTAACTATTTACAGATAATACAGCTGGCCTTATTGGCCAACAAAAGTAAAAGAAACTTTAAAAAAGAAAAGAGAATTTAAATAATGTACAGATACAACAAAACTAAAGTAGAATGTCTACATCTGCTTTCTTTGATGTGTTATTTGTCGTCCTCTTCAATAATAGCAGTAGGAGATTGAGGTTCAGTTGTCGTTGTCTGAGAAGTAGTAGGGCAGAATTGACAATGATGATTTTTAACACCTTGCATATGTCTACATAGAGCTTCTTTCCATGAATTATTTAATGGAGCAAAGATGTCGTCAAACTGATAGAAAGGCTGCATGAATTGCTTGACAATTTGTAATGTCTCTGGAAGAGTTTGTTGTCGGTAATTAGAGATCATTACTGTATTATATCCTTTGTAGTTGAGACGATACATTGATTCGGAGTCTACCCGGAGTAATTGCTGATAGAGACCTTCTAAACAATTGAGATTAATTTGATTTATTAAATCCCAATCAACGGTATGATTTGGTGGACTATCCATATATGGGTAAGCACCGTTGCTAACTCCAATAGTAATGAATGCTAATTTTTTAACAAGAATGTCTGCTTCATAAGCTGTATCTTGAGCTTTGAAAATAGGATAACTACTCCAGATTTTCATATAAATTTCTCGGTCTTTAGCGAATCTATCCTTATAACCTCTGACTGCATGTATCAATCCAGATGGGAATTCAGATAGCATGTGTAGGTTTAAAAGATACAAGGTATCGATAAGGCCACTTTGGAATAATAAATAAGTGGTTAATGGATCAGCTTCAGGTAATACAACTGCTTTGGGACCATAACGTCCACGGTTTAAAGGATAGTAATGGAATTTTTTGAGTTCATCGGTCCAAGAATTGATATTCTGAAAACAATCAAAAAAAGTTTCGGAGGTGGGTTTTGGTTTCTTCTTGAGTAGCTTTTGAAGGAATAGCATTGATTCTATCAAGATTGATGAGTTTACCAAGATTGTGCATTCGAGAAATAGTAGGAGATGGTGGTAGTGGTGGTGATTTTAATAAAGGTAAATTAAATTGCTTGCTGAAACATAAAAATAAATAATGATAAATTTCACAAGGATAAGTAAAATTATCTAAACAGGCATAAAATAAAAAGAGAATTGAATTGATATAAAGCTGAAAAAGCTGAATAAATAGAAATAAATTATAAACATAAATACAAAGAATGAAGAATAATTTCATGATTTATCTCTTTGTATAAATTCATTAAGTTTTTCTATAATATGAATAATGAGTTCAATTTTTCTTTCATATTCTTTTATAGAAGATAAATTATCCATTTCGTGGTCAAAGCTCATATCTAAATGTATAATGTTAATATAATGATCTAAATTTCCTTTTAATTGTTGAATTTTATTTTGAGATCCTTCAAGTTCTGTCATATATATACCTTCACCTATTTGTCTAATATATTCGTCTTCCATTTATGCTATTAATTTAGAAATTTCTTGAAGATCCCTTTGTAAATTGTTTCGAGTATTAGTTTGAACATGTTTAATTATGCGATTAATTGAGAAATTTCTTGAAGATCCCTTTGTAAATTGTTTCGAATATTAGTTTGAACATGTTTAATTATGCGAATTGTAAATTCTAAGTGAAAACTAAGCGATTTATCGTTTTCTTTTTGAGCTTTAACTAGTTGAAGTTTATATTTATGAATCCATTGGTTATTATTATTTAACAGATGGCGATGATAATTGATCTGTTTCTTTAAATATAGTTTGTGTGGGAAATATTAAAAATGAGGAATTAGTTCCATAATAACAAACTTTTATTTAGATATTGAAATAGATTACAAAGAAGTAAAGCAGAATAAAACTTAATTAATGAGTTTAGAAATCCGATGACGATATATCATTCGAAAATCTCGAGTGATTTGTTTTAATAAATTCATGCGTTCTATAAAGGTGGCAGTATCTATCATTTTTGCATAACTTCGTGCATCTTGACTCTTATGAACTTTTTTATTTCTTGCATGATATTGAATGAGTAGTTCGTCTATTTGTTCTTCACGATCATAGGTGTCTTGAATAGCTCTTTTTAAATTTCGTTTTGTCTCAAAATAACTCATTTTTGAAAATAATTGGAATGAATAAATAAAAAGAACAAATATAATAATTAAAGACGATAAGTGTGATAACGTAAACAGAACTAAATCTTAATTTCCATACCTTGTTTCGTTCTCAACGCTTGAACGCCAAACCTAGGCTTAGATAGCAAGAGAGATGAAAGAGTATGGAAGAGTATGAAAGAGTTTTATTTAGTTATGTCCTTAAAGAGCAAAGAAGTTTACATTATATAGGCATTTGAGCTAGCTACTGGACAAACAGCTAATCTGATTGGCCGACAATTTTTGAAAAGAAAATAGTAAAAAGAAAAAGTAACTTAATAATGTACATATACGACAAGAGGGAAAGCAGAAATTCTTGCTTTCTTGACCATCACGGGTCTACATTGTGTCAATCTGTCAATTGCTAACTGCTTTTTATTCTTCAATTATTGCTGTGAAGGAATCTGATTCTTCTTTTGGAGTTTGTGAAGTGGAAGGGCAATAAGTGCACTAGTGAGTTTTATAGCCTTGTAATTGCTTGTAAATTGCTTCTTTCCATGATTGATCAAGTTCTGCAAAGAGTCCTTCGAGATTGTTGAAAGGTTGTATAAATTGTTTTGCCAATTGTACAGTCTTTAGTTAAACTGGCTATCTGTAAGAAGAGATCATGAATAAATTGTTTCCTTTATAATTCATTTGAACCATGGATTTTGAGTCGATCTGTAATGCTTGTTTGTAGACACCCTCCAGACAGTTAAGGTTGAAATAATTAATGAGATCCCAATCAATACGATGATGTGGAGGTTCGTCAATATGTGGATAAACTCCATTGCTTATGCCTATAGTAAGGAATGCAATTCGAGGTACAAGGATGTCTGCATCTTGAGCCGTATTTTGTGCTTTGAAGATTGGATAGCTGCTCCAAACTTTAATGTATATTTCTCTGTCTTTTGCAAATCTATCTTTGTAGTTTTTCACGGCTTGAGTAAATCCATAAGGGAACTCAGAGAGTATCTGACTACTGAGTAGATAGATTGTATCAATAAGTCCACTTTGAAAGAGTAAATAGGTGGCTTAAGGGTCTGCCTCAGGTAAGATGATTGCTTTAGGACCAAAACACCCTCGATTTTGTGGATAATAATGAAATTTCTTATATTCTTCTGTCCATGAATTGATATTTTGGAAACAATCAAGAAACATTTCAGAGGTTAATCGTCGTGCTTCTTGTTGGACTATTTTGGAAGGAATAGCATTAGTTCTATCTAAATTAATGGGTTTGCCCAATGATTGCATTTTCGAAGGAGATGGTGGTGGTGTTTTCAATACCTGACTATATTGAGGTCGAAGATTTGGATGTTGGTGTCTATATTCGGTCAAGGATTTTTCTGCTTCAGCTTTTGTTGAGAAACTTTTGTGTAAAATGCCTGAATGACCTGTAATATGGATTGCTAATACCTGCCATAGGACCCTTGTAAATGACGTAGGATTTTTCTTCTGAATGATCTGCTTGTTTTTGAGATTGGGTTTGAGTAATTTGTTGAGGGGTAATGAGTACAGAAGGAGGCATGGATAAAGGTATACTAGTAGATGGTTCTTTAGGCTGAGTACTTGTAGTATTGCTGATTTTTGTTTTTAGATTTTGTTTTAATACCTGAATAGATGTTTTGAGCTGGTTTATATCTTGGGTAATAACTCCAATTAACTGCTGTTGGTTGACTAATTCACTTTCTTTTTGGGCTAGTGCTTCTTCAAGACTACTTATAGCTGCTTCCATTCTCGGGTTAATATATCTGCAAGAAAATTGTTAGCGGATTTGATATATTGTATTGTAAATGAATATTGATTTAATTCGAGTTGCCAGTGAATTAAACGTCCTTGATTATAATTTGCTTTAATATTATACCTGTGAAATCCACATAAATATTTAGAGTCAGTTGGAACAATAAATAAAACTGGTAATAAATCAACACGTCATTTTCTCAATGTTTTGAGACAAGCAAGTGTTTCTTTTTCATGCATAGGATATTTCAATTCAGAGGGATTGAAAGTCCCGTTTGTATATTTGCATAAATGATATTTGCTTTGACTTGGGGGTTTTGCCAGAAGGCAACCTATCCATGTGTCGTTACTTGCATCTATTTGAACCATAAGTACATCTTGGGGAAGATAATTATATAAGGATGGTAATTGAGTACATAAAGCTTTGAGTTTCCTCGTAGCTTTGGTATCTGCTTCATCCCAACTCCATTGTTGTTTTGTACTACATTTTAATTGTATAAACTTTCTTTCAGTGGCAAAATTCTTAAAGAAACCTTGATCAGAAATATAATTCAAAAGTCCAAGAAATTGTTGTATTTGAGTTTTATTACTAAGTTTATCAGGAAATCCTTGTATTTTGACTATGATATTTGGTTGTAATTTTAAATATCCATTATTAAATTCAATTCCTAAATATTCAATATTTTGTTGTGCTATTTTGGCCTTTTTCTTGCTTAATATTACTCCTTTATCACTACATCTTTGCAATACTATTTTAACATTTTTTTAAATTATCTAATTTATCTTGATTTGAATAAATAATTATATCATAGATATAAACAAATGTAAAATCTTCTAATCCTTCTAAGTTTTGATCCATAAATCGTTGATAACTGTCTGGTGCTTGTTTTAATCCAAATGGTAATACATGCCATTAATATAGCTTTTGTGGGGGACATGTAAAGGCTATTAATGGTTTAGTGTTTTCATGTAGTCGTAATTATCCTGATTTAGCTTTATACTGAGTATTTTGATTTTTTTCTTTGTGGGCATTGATTTGCATAATGTCCTTCTTCTTTACATAACCAACATTTATATTTTTTCTTTTCTTGTGGACAATCTTTTCTTTTTGGCTTAAATTGTCTATATTTTTTTCGTCGAAAATATTTTTTATAAGGAATAAAAGGTCATTTTTTTAATAATTTTTTGGATATCTTTTCCATCTATATTTTCTTAAGGGTTTAAATGGTTTGTTTCTTCTTGTATAAGTAGAACAACCATATTTTTGTGGTACTTCTGCATTTTTTGAACAACATAATTGAAGACTTTTATGTTTTATAGTTTTTCGTAATTATGATTCTAAACATTGTTCGGCTAAATATCGTTGTGTAATGGTAACAACTCCTCCTAAATTGTGTGATATTTTATTTTCTCCTACTAATTTTTGAAATCTTTCCTCTACTTTTTGGTTAAAAAGGTAAGGTAATTTCTGAATAAAGATATGAGTATATATTTCTTGTTATCTTCTTGATAAATTATAATAGTATTTTTTTAACTCACATATATAAGATTTTAGATGACAAAGATCACAAATTTCCATATTATTAAGATGTCGAACTGCATTCATTTTTTTCTTTATCACTAGTTATTTGTCTATGTTGAATTAAATCTTTTCCAATAAATTCTTTATATATTTCAATTGCAATAGCATGAAATGTTGTACTATCATTTATTGAATCCTTATAATGAGATGTATTTTTTAAATAATCTTCATTATCTAATAAAAATTTTTGTACTACTCCACTGGTTTTATAGGTAACAAAATTCCATAGAGAATTTTTATTTATAATATCTCCGAATGGTTTTTCAATTTGTAATAATAATTGTATTTTACTTGTCCAATTTAAAATTACTTCTTCAGGATTTATAATACAATCTAAATTTAAAGTATTATCAGATCCAGTTGTTATAAGTTTTGGAGTATATTCAATTGGATATTTTCAAAGTTTAGAACCTTTTTTATAATAACATTGTCTATTTAAAAAGTCATCTGAAGTCTATTGCCATGTATATGAATCTGTATCTTGTTTATCTTTTTTACGTTTATCTCCACTAGTATGTTCTCTGGGTATATTTTCGTGTTTTAATTCTCTTGTTTTACTACTTTCAGGTAGAGGATCATCATCTTTGTCTATATAAAGTTCATCATCAGATTCATATGTATGTATGATTTCATCATTTTCGGTAATTTGATTTATTTGATTTTTAGGTTGAAAAGTTAAGGTATGCATTAATTGAGTAATCTCTTCTAATTGATTATGAATATTTTGTTCTACTAATTCTAATGATTCAATATGATTTGCATTTGAGCTATTTATATTGGAGTTTTCCATGGTCTTGTGATCTCAATAGTTTTGAGATTAGGCTCTGATACCACTTTAAGGGCGAGAATTTCTTTTTCTAAATTTTTGATTTCTTGATTTTGATATCTATTTTCACTGAGTGATTCTTGTATTAATTTTACTAGCTGAGATTGTTTTTGAATTAATTCGGATAAATAAAATTCTAGTTGTTGATATTGTTCTTTAATGTTAACTATCTCTTGACTTATACTCATAGAGTTTGTTTAAGATAAAATGTTAAATCAGAAATTTGAGTTTGTAATATATCTATCTTTTTCGATGTTTCTATAGTAGAATGTAGAACTGATGGATTTGTAATAGGTATCTCTTCAGATTTGATATGAAGAGGTCTTTCTATTCGAGATGAGTGTGATCGAATTAAAGGTAGTTTATATAAAGAGGATGAATTTTCTGAAAAAGAATATCTATTATTAATGGGGTATTGAATAGTAGGTAATGTTCTTAATTTTGTTCGAAAATTAGTGCCTACTTTTACTACATCTGTAAAAAGTTGATCAATATAAATTTTGTCTGTATTTTTAAATTCAATACTATGATGAGAATTAGAAAGTGCATAACTTATTTGATATGTTATTGAAAAAGGATATTGTCCAAAAGTCATTAAATTTTCATTATAAAATTTATATGCAATTGTTAATTAATCTTCTAAATCTTTAGAGATTAATAGTAATTATAATTTTAAACGAGTATTAAATTTTATTTTTCCATATGCTAAATTTCCATTCATTATTCCGATTATTTGGTCATTAACATTTTTCATTCGTTCATCTAATATTGCCATTCTTATAGGTGAATCAATACCATCTTAAAAGGTAGATTTTAATAATATTTGAATAGTTAAAAGATGGATATATCCAATTTTATGTCGTTTTTCTTTTGGTAATTTTTGTAGATGATTGAAAATTTGTTCTTGGTTTATTAAATTGATCCGAATATGTCCATTACATTGATCGATTCTAATTGGTGTTTCATGAATAATTCGTCCAAAATAAATAATATTTTGTCTATCAAGTAATCGATTAAAAATGGAAGTTTTGTGTATATCTTGTCCATCTTTTAAATTTAACTAAGTTTTTGCAATTTTAGTTATTTTATCATTAGATAAAAGAGTATCTATATGAAAAGTTCCATTTTATTCGTCTAATTCTAAATTATCTATGTCTAATATTTTACTATCTTTTGTAGGTTTTTCAAAGGATGATTCAGTCATATTTATGCCACAAATCATGTAATTTATGATCAGAAAGGATATGTTCGGTTTGAATTAATTCGTTTGAATAGAATTGATATAAATGTTGAGAAGAATCAATTTCATCTTGTATTGGTTGTAAAGTTTGAAGATTAAAAATTATTGATCTAAGATAATTATATTGATTAGTCCAGTATAAGATATTATGGAAATGATAATATTTCATATATTCTAATTCTTCTATCTGTTTTTCTAACTGTTGACAGATGCAACAATTAGAAGTTTGACAAATAGAACAATGATAATAATGATAACAGTGTGATGATATATTTGTTTAATTTATAGATATAGATCTATAGTAAACAATTTATATAACAGATATTGAAAGAAAGGTAAATTAAATTGCTTGCTGAAACATAAAAATAAATAATGATAAATTTCACAAGGACAAGTAAAATTATCTAAACAGGCATAAAAGAAAAAGAGAATTGAATTGATATAAAGCTGAAAAAGCTGAATAAATAGAAATAAATTATAAACATAAATACAAAGAATGAAGAATAATTTCATGATTTATCTCTTTGTATAAATTCATTAAGTTTTTCTATAATATGAATAATGAGTTCAATTTTTCTTTCATATTCTTTTATAGAAGATAAATTATCCATTTCGTGGTCAAAGCTCATATCTAAATGTATAATGTAAATATAATGATCTAAATTTCCTTTTAATTGTTGAATTTTATTTCGAGGTCCTTCAAGTTTTTTCATATATAAATTATAAAACTCAATTTATACATGTATATATATATATGTATGTATATATGTATGTATATATATGTATATGTATAGATATATGTATTATGTATATATATATATACACTTCCTATATGACCTATTCTTGATCTAATGTCTGCTTTCTATTATAGCAGCAGTAGCACCTAATCATCTCTTCTATGAGACCAGATTGTCGCTCCTATATCAATATATGCATTAAGTTTAATTATCTGAATCTGAACTTGAATAAAAGTTGTATTTGGATTTGCTCGAGGATTCTGAGCTGTCTGTATAAGATTCATATTTGTATATTGAAGATATTGTAGAATCAGTATCATAATCCGATTCAATTGGTTCTAAGTTTTGTATTAAGGCAGTATTTAATATATTAAGTTTAGCTTTATACTGAGCATTTTTTCTTTGGGGACAATTATTTGCATAATGTTATATCATCTATATAAACAAAAGTAAATTCTTCTAAACCATCTAAATTTTCATCCATAAACCGTTGGTAAATGCCTGGTGCTTGTTTTAATCCAAAAGGTAAAACATTCCATTGATATACATTCGGTTATAAACTCTTGAACATCTATTTGTGAATAAGGAATATTATTAGCTGTAAGGAAATCTGATTCCTCTTTAGCTTGTTGTGACGTAGAAGGACAATAATTGCAGTTATGAGAATGATATCCTTATAGCTGACTGCATATTGCTACTTTTCATGATGGCTCAATATCTGCTAACAGTCCGTCCAATTTGCTAAATGGTTGGATAAATTGCTGTGCCAATGCTATTGTCTCTGGTTGAACCGGTTGTTTAAATGAAGAGACCATAAATAAATTGTTTCCTTTGTAATTTATACGGACCATTGATCCTTCGTCAATCCTTAGTGCTTGTTGATAAACGCCTTCAATGCAATTGAGGTTGAAATAGTTTATGAGTTCCCAGTCAATTTGATGCTTTGGTGGTTCATCAATATGTGGATAGGATCCATTGCTTATTCCAATTGTGAGAAAATCAATCCTTGGTACCATAATAGCTGCATCTTGGGCTGTTTTTTGTGCTTTGAATATGAGATAACTGCTCCATACTTTAATATATATTTCTCTATCCTTGGCAAATCGATCCTTATAATTCTTTATTGCTTGGGAAATTCCATTGGAAAATTCTGCAAGAATTCTTATGCTGAGGACATAAATTGTATCAATAAGGCCGCTTTCAAAGAGTAAATAGGTGGTCAATGAATCTGCTTCTGGAAGAACAAATATAAATAAACATTCTTTATGGAATTTTATTACATATAAAACCAGTGGAATAATACAAAAAATTTTATTAGATAATGAAGACATTTTAAAAAATACACCCCATTGGAAAGATTCCATTAATGATAGTATTGCATTCCATGCTATAGCATGTGACATCTATAAAGAATTCATTGGAAAAGATTTCATTCAAAATAGATATGCAATAAGTGAATAGGAACAATTAAAAGCACTTCGACAGCTGCTATAGTCAATCTTGAAGAAGCATTAGTCCAAAAAGAAGCAGAAGTCATCAGTCATCGACAAGCAATTGGAACCCTTACCCGTGAAATAAACCAACTCAAGACAT
>JAOSBN010114611.1:0-10161 GCA_027563595.1 Erythroxylum suave
GGCCGGAGATGGAGAGGTGGAGATTGGCGACGGTGAAGAAGAGAGAGAGTGAGAGTGTGAAAGAGAAAATAATGAGAGGAAGAAGAAGAAAAAGAAGGAGAAGAAAAGCAGGTCGAGTGGGTGGGTATGGAAGGGAGGGGGTTTTAGATTAATTTAATTTTTTGTATAGAAGAGAGAGTGAGAGTGTGAGTTTGTGAGAGAGAAAATAAAGAGAGAAAGAAGAAGAGTAGTAGCAAGTAAAGGGTAAGAAGAAGGGGTCACGTTCAAGCAGTCAAAAGAATCTTTCGATATCTCCATAGAGCTATAGATTTTGGACTATGGTATCCAAAAACTGATTCATTTAACATAGTGGGCTATTATGATGCAAATTATGTAGGTGATAAATTTGATCAAAAATGCATAAGTGGTCACTGTCAACTTCTTGGAGAATGTTTAGTATCCTGGTCTTGCAAGAAGCAAAATTGCCTAGCAGCTTCCAATTGTTGTGCCAAATCATATGGATGAAGTATCAACTATCAGATTTTTCTCTTAACTTTTCTTGCATTCCTATATTATTTGATAATATGAGTGATATAAATCTTTCTAAAAATCCTATGCATCATTTTAGGACTAAGCATATAGAAATCAAACATCATTTTTCTTAAAGATCATGTTTTAGAAGGAACCATTGATCTTTTACATGTTAATACTGAGAATCAAGTAGCTGACATTTTCACCAAGCCACTCTGTAAAAATAGATTTTGTATCTTAAGAAAAGAGCTTGATTTGTGCAAACTCTCTGATATTATTTATGCATAAATATTCTCTACTACTTGTCTTTGCATTTTGTTTAGCATGCTCCTTCTATTTTGTTTCCTTAGAAACTTTCTCTGGGTTTGGTAGGCTCCTTCAGTTTAGAAGTCTCCTCTCAATTTAATAGAACAAGATTACATGTATACTAAAAAAGTAATTTCCTTCGCTTTATGGTTGCAACATTTAAAGATGAGCACGAAATTCTGACAAATGGCAGTACGAATCTGTGTGAAGATATGCAAACAATCATGCTTCCTATATTAACGTATGATTTGTCATCTTCATACGAGATCAACGCTCAAGAAATTCCTAATATACCAGAAACAAACTTCTCTCCTCTACTCACCCTCATTGTTCTTTGAAGTGTCACTCTTAATTCTCTACATTCCAACTTCTGCCTTTATTTCAAATCTTCTAAAACTCATCCATCGTTCTTACAATGTCACAAACCAAATCAATAGGACAACAAAAAATTCTAACTTCTACTAATAGCCATGCTGAAGCACATATTACTGAACCCCAAGTACTAGCAATACACTAGATTATAGACAATGATGATTCAGATGAAGAACCTTCTCAGTTAATTAGACAACCACGAACTAGGGGAAGTCTTGCAAAGTAAGTTGAGAAATTTTTTGGACAAAAAAAAACCACTGATGCTGAAAGGGAAGGTGAAGAAGAATCTAGAAAAAGAAAAAGGGAAGAAATAAAGAAGGGAAAAGCACCTGTGATTGAAGAAACTATCAAGGACCTTATTGATAGAAATGGGTTGTTTCATGAAAAGATGATTCCTAAAGAAAACAAAGTAAAGAAAATAAAGATAGCTGCTCAAAAGGAAGGAAATGTGTCAGTACCACTAAAAAATTTTCAATCGATAGAAGCTAAAAATCGCCATAAAACACAGTGCAAGAAAAGAAAGGTGGTTGATGGGAGAGTCTTGTCTCCCACGATGTTTGATAACATAGGTATATCTATCTCTCCTTACTTTATTGCAATTGGTTTGGAAATTTTCCTAAAATTTGATGAGATAATATGTGATGAACTAGTCAGGGCATTTTACACACATGTGAGAAAGGAAGTAATTGATGGAAAGCTAGCCACTATTTCATACGTACGAGAAAGTGAGATTCTAATTTCTGAGTAGATTTTAGGAGATATACTAAACATAACTCTTATAGGGAGAACTAATTTTCTTTGTCATAAACAAGTTACTGATGATTTGGATTTAGGAGATGTTATTAAATCCATTTGCCTTAATGTCGAAAATACCCAATATAGGAGACCTTGGAGTAGGCAATTTGAATTGCTACCATGATGCCTTGCATTGTTATCAGTTACTTCTATTCTCCCCAAGAGTAGTTCTGTTAAAAGGTGCAATTTGTTAGACACTTTTGTAGTGTATAATTTTCTTGAACGAAACAAAATGAATCTTTATGTAACGATCTTAAGTTCTATGATGGATAAAGGGAATCATAAGAATACCATTGGTTGTCTACCGTATGGGATGTTACTCTCCAAAATTTTCCTTTATTATGAAGTACTTTTTGCAAATTTGAGTTGGTATGCACCGATTAAGTTTTGCCCTTCCATTCCTTACCAGTTCGCATACAAACTTCAAAATAATGTCTGGGTGGAAAAGAAATCTAAAAGACAAGCAAAAATTGTTAGACCCCAAATTTTTCTTAGTTTTTAATAAATTAATTTAGCAAGCATCAATAAAAATTAGAATTATTAAATTAGAATCTATTAGAGTTAATTCATAAATATTTTTTATTTACATGTGTTTGTATGAATTAAATAGAAATGTTAGAATTAAGTTAGTTTGTAATAGACATAAGAGAATAAAAGAGCAAGTAGACATTAAATTAAATATGGAAGGGTAAACTTGGAAGGACAAAAAGTTGTCTTAAATAATGAAGAAAAGAAAAACATGTTGGAGAAGCTAGGAAGAAAGAAAGAAAAACGTGTTGGAGGAGTTAGGAAGAAAGAAAGAAAAGCGTAGAAGGAACTAGAAGCAAAGAAGGAGAAAAAAAACAAGAAAAAAAAAAGAAAAAGGAAGGAAAGACAAAGGAGAAAGAACAAGAAGGAAGAGGATTCAACTGAATTTTAGGTAACCTTCATCTTTTCATCTAGCTTTGGTAGAAAAAAGAACTAGAGAAAATGAGTTACATGTGCTAAAAATAGAGGAAGAAAGGAAAGGACTACGAAACCCATCTTTTATTTTCATGGATTTTCAACTATATCTTAGTTATTCTAGCTTAGATAAACCATGGGTAGATTAAGTCAGCTTAGTTTTGATTATTAAAGCTCTATGGATTTTCTATTTGTATATTTGTTTGAATGAAAATGTATTTGTTTAAAGGAAATCAAGAAAATCCAAGACAAGAGCAAGGGGAAAGGCAAACTTGAGTTTGGACTTACAATCAATTAGGTGGGTAATATGTTTATAATTATTGTAGATAATGGGTTGATTTCTTGCCTACTTACATGCTTAATTGCTTGATCTTGAATTATTGCAATTGTTGGAAAATGCACTATGATTTATTATCATGTTATGCCTTGATAGACGTTATGGCATTATGTATTAATGAAAAGAGGAAAAAGCACAAGAACCATGAAAGTATGAGCATGTGATGAAATGAATTAAGCATCAAAATTTGCTTATGTTTATGTAAGAGAGATACCATTTCGTTCGTCACATGAACGTGGACTTAAAGCCTTTTCCCGGCTGCCCGCTTATGGTATGTGAGCTCCTAAGAAACATACTCATTTAGTTTATAGTACAGACTTCGATTTCTCCATTTCGGTCCATGGGACTCTCTCAAGGTGTTATGTTTGTGCATTTCATTTTGATTTGTTAAGCATGATATACAATTGAGTATTATGTTTTGATGGTTAAATATACATGATATGATTAATGTGATAACTTTTTTTTTCCTATGAGCTCTTTGAGTTAGAACTGTGGATAATTTAAATGCTAGATTAAAATGATTATATATATATATATATTGTGTGTGGCTCGTTACCAATGGCTATAAAAGGAGTGAATGATCGTGCACTAACATGATTGTGACAGAACCTTTCACTCTTCAAGGGTGCATGATCATGCACTAGCAAGACGTGGCAGAAGCCTTCCTTTATCAGGGGTGCACAATCGTGCAGTAGCACATTTGTGATAAAACCCTTCCCTCATCAGCAATGCATGATCTTGCTTGTACACAAGGATGACAAGTGGAACTTGACAAAAATCAGGTCAAACACTAGTTTTTAAGTGGTTTGACTGTCCCCTAAACATAAAAAAGGCTTCAAATTTTGGAAGCCTCCATCCATCAGTAGACCAAAAATCAACAATTCTCAAAATAAGTTTCCCTTCATGCACATCAATTAATGCCCTACCAATATTCATAAAGGGTCAATGTCGATGGACAGGGTATATGCTGCACAGCTTCTAGGAAAGAAACTAATTTGAGTTTCTCATTACAACCTGAGAGTTTCTAGCCTTCTTGTCACTTGATCTTCACCCAATCCTCACGTAATGTATCCATGAAATAAGTACTAAGACTCGGGCCCAACTTTTTTGGTATCAAAAACTAAGGTTTTAAGGATTCCTAGGCTTAGAATACGTTGTGATATGAATTATTATGATGTGTGATTAATTAAAAATAATAAGTTTAGAGATTATTTAAGAATTGTTAATTCCAAATTGTTATGTTGTTCTTTGCATTGTTGAATTGATTGATTGCAATAAGTGACATGCATATCATGCATACATGTAGGAAATAAGATTAAAATGAAATGTAAGCTAAATGATAATGTTTAAATTAAAGGAGTAAGATGCCACATCGTAGAAGAACACGACGAGTTTTGCAAGGATCTGCTGCACCTGACTCTCCACTAAGAAAGGAGGGAACTAATGAGTTTCCAGGAAATGTTGAGGCTTCTTTAGGGCATAATAGTAAGCCCTTTCGATTACAAAGGCATGAGTCACCTCTTCATCAAGAGCAAATGCCAAATCCCTTAGATCCTAGACTGTTCCAAGCCTCTGTTCAGGCTGTTGTCCAGGCTATGGGGCAAATGCTACAAACTTCTACCCCAGCCCTAGCTAAGAAAGGAAAGCAATTTGATAACATTAGGAAGTATGAGGCAGTGGATTTTCATGGAACAACTGATCTGGAAGAAGCTGAAACATGGTTGAGAAAGACAGAAAGAATATTGAAACAAATAGACTGTGAGGATAATGAAAAGGTTGTATATGTTGCAAGCTTACTATAGGGAGATGCCTTACATTGGTCAGAAAGTGTACCAAGGAGTCAGATAAAACCACCAGAGTGACATGGGAGGACTTCCTAGCTGCTTATAGGAAGAAATATTTGTTTTAGGTGTATATTCAGTAGAAGTAGAGAAGTTTCTGAGTCTCACCTAGAGGGAGATGATGGTGAGTGAATATAAGCGTAAATTTATGCAATTGCCCCAATATACAGATGAGATGATGATGAGCAAAGTAGCTAAGTACCGTAGGTTTGAAGCAGGATTGCATTTAGCCATTAGAGAAAAAGTGGTGACGCAAAATTTTTGTGACTTCCAATAGCTGGTAGAAGTTGCGTTAAGGTTTGAGAATGTAGAGAATATAAAGAGCATAGTAAATAGAAAGGGGAAAGGAAGAGAACAGTCCAGGAGGGGAGGTAGTGCTCCTAAGCCAGAGAGGAGTGCCTGGACTTTCTTTGCATAGTCTGAAGATAGGAGCAATGGTGCCAGCAAGCCCAAGCAGATGAGAACTCTCTCTCATCGAGCCTCAATGATTGGAGGCAGTAGAAGAGAAGAGGGGGATAAGCCATCTATTCCCCTATTCCCAAAAGTGACCATTGTAACAAATTCTGTGAGAGGGAATGTTATAGGCTGAGTGGAGCTTATTTTAACTGTGGAGAAAAAGGGCACATGGCTAGAGAGTGCCTGCAGTATACAAAACGGGAGGGAAGTTAGATGCAAGCTCTAAAAAGGGCTGAGAATGTAGGAGTTAAGACTGCAATTAAAGTGGGTAGTTCTAGTGTAGCCAAGAAAGTGAATCCTCTTGGAAAACCGCAGGGCCAAGCACCAGCTAAGATGTTTGCAATGATGAGGGAGGACCCAGAGGTAGCTCCAGAAGTTGTGACTAGTATGGTTAAATTGTTTCTTAATGATTTTATTGTTTTAATTGATCTGGGGTCTACCTACTAATTTATTTCGTCAAGCACGCTTGTACATGGTAGAAGTTTGAGTCCATTAGATAGTTCTTTAATACTTAATACCCTAATCATCCAGCATATCGTTATTAGTCAAGTTTATAGAGATAGTGAAATATACATTGGTGGAGTAAAATTAGTGGTGGATTTAACGCCATTGAATATAGAGAGATTAGATTTGATTTTGGGTATGGATACTTTAGGAAAATATAATGCCAAATTGAATTGCAAACAGAAGACAGTAGAGTTTGAGTTGGACTAAGGTGAAAAGGCGGTGTTTGTAGGAGACTGGAAAGCAAGCCCACCTATAATTAATTCGGCTTTGACAATAGAAAAAATGATGAGGAAAGGATGTGAAGAATTCTTGGTATATGTGATAGACACAAAGGTAGACAGAGGAAAATTAGAAGATATTCCTGTGGTCATGGAATTTCTAGATGTCTTTTGAGAGGAATTACCAGGACTACCACTACCTAGAGAGATTGAGTTTACCATAGAGTTTCTTCGAGGCACTGCATCAATATCAATTCCACCTTATAGAATGACTTCAGAAGAATTGAAGGAGCTTAAAGAGTATTTAGAAGAGCTTTTGGAGATGCCTAGCTCTTCAATTTAAGGAGCTCCAGTTCTTTTTGTGAAGAAAAAAGATGGATCCTTGAGGATGTGTATGTACTACAGGAAGTTCAATCATGTCACCATTAAGAATATATATCCCCTCCCATACATAGATGAATTTTTTGATCAA
The DNA here is from genome assembly GCA_027563595.1 of Erythroxylum suave. Lineage (NCBI taxonomy): Eukaryota > Viridiplantae > Streptophyta > Magnoliopsida > Malpighiales > Erythroxylaceae > Erythroxylum > Erythroxylum suave. The sequence continues at coordinate 6,757 of JAOSBN010114611.1, forward strand.
TTGCAAGGGGAAAAAGTCTTCTCTAAGATAGACTTTAGATCTGGTTACCAACAATTGAGAATAAAGGAGTATGATGTGTCAAAGACTGCCTTTAGAACATGATATGGGCATTTTGAATTCTTAGTTATGACCTTTGGATTAACTAATGTCCCTGTAGCCTTCATGGACTTACTGAATATAGTTTTCAAGCCTTTCTTAGACCAATTTATCATAGTCTTTATTGATGATATGTTGGTTTATTCCAAGAGTGACAAGGAGCATAAAGAGCACTTAAAGACTGCCTTGGAGACATTGAGGAAGAAAAAGTTGTATGCCAAATTCAATAAATGTGAATTTTGGCTAAGGGACGTGGTGTTTCTTGGATATTTAATTTCACAAAAAGGAGTATATGTGGATCCAAGGAAAATGGAAGCTGTAATAGGAATCACCTAAGAATTTAGCAAAAGTAAGGAGTTTCTTAGGTTTACCTGGTTATTATAGAAGATTTGTGGAAGGCTTTTCCATGATAGCAGCCCCACTCACCAAATTAACAAGGAAGAGTTAGAAATTTGTATGGACAAAAGAATTTCCGAAGAGCTTTGAGGAATTGAAGAATAGGTTCACAATTGCACCAGTTTTGCCTTCTAGTAGTGATAGATATATAGTATATAGTGATACCTCGAGGAAGGGATTGGGGCGTGTGTTGACGCAAGGAGATAAAGTGATTGCTTATGATTCCAAGTAATTAAAACTCTATGGGATGAATTATCCCACATATGACTTGGAGCTAGCTGCCATAATTTTTACATTAAAAATATGGAGACATTACTTATATGGAGTCACCACCTAGGTATTTACAAACCACAAGAGTCTGAAATAATTGATGAGCCAAAAAGAGTTAAATCTGAGGCAAAGAAGGTGGTTAGAACTACTAAAGGATTATGACTTAATGATAGATTACCACCCGGAAAAAGCCAATGTAGTAGCAGATGCATTGAGTAGAAAATCTACTATACCATTTGTGAAGACTATATGCCTTCCTTTATTGAAGGAATTGGACAAACTTAAGGTGACATTAAGGCAAGTTGAATCTAGTTGTATATTGACTAAGTTTAGAATAAGGCTGATAGTTGTGCATAGCATGATGTTTTAGGGTGTAATTTGTTATTTATTTAATGTGAATTTGAGTGTTGAGTGTGCATTTATCTGTTAATTGTGTTAGGTTAGGCGTTTAAGTGCTTTTATAGGTTAGTGTGGGTCTTTGAGCTTAAATGTTATATTTTTGAGATACCTTGATCTATATGTTAGTGTTTTAGGGTAAACGATGAAGAACAGAGATAATGCAAAGAGTTTTGGGCCAAAGACATAGCCCACGATCGTGCACATTGGGCCACAATCATGACAGAGAGGGACGAGCCAGCAGTAGTTAAGCCACGATCGTGCACAATAGGCCACGATCATGATAGGGAGCTTCTAGTCAGGCCACGATCATCCACATTAGGCCAAGATCATGACAGAAACATTTAGGCGTTAGTCATAATCATGGCTTGAGTCGAGCTGATGCGAAAACTCAAGTTTTACAAGATTTTTTAGACCATTTTGACCCCGGACTTTAACCTAAGGCTTCCACATAATAAATAAGACATAATGTGATAGATGCAGCAATCTTTGGAGAGCCTAGAGAGTTGTGCAAGAGAGCTTGATTCAGCCAATTCTGAGAAAAACCTATAGAGATATTGAGAGATCGAGGAAGGAGACAAAGGAAGAGAGACACGAAGAAGAAGCTTGACGCGACGTACTTCCTGGAACAGGTGGTTTCCTACTATCCCTGAATCCGCAACTTTGTTCCTGATGTATTTTACATTTATTTCAATTTTATTCAAATATAGAATTGAAATTGGTGTTAAGAATAGTTGCGTTGAATGTTGAGTTTATGTTTATACTCACCTTTGGGTTTTGATTCTTGAGATTAATAAAGTCTAATTGATTGTATTTTTATTAATTTAATTATGATTTAAATTATGTTCTTAATAATTCAGCAATAAACTGAGAGGGTGAGCCGAGTGAAAATAATTAATTTGGGCTAGCGAAAGTTAGGTGTATTGATATGTAGAGAATTGAATTAACCCAGTACAGTCATGTAACAATAGATCAAGCATAGATTCCCAGCAGGTTAGTAGACAATTTTAGAACTAATTGAATCAACTCGATAGAGTCATGTAATGAGAGATTGAGTATAGATTCCTGGTAGGTTAGTAGAAAATTTTAGAACCAATTTAGGTTTTAAATCAATTGCGAATCGAGAGATCACAATTCTATATTTTGAATTAGGAATTATCAATTAGGGTTAAAAATTATAACTCGAGAGAGAGTAATTCACCTTAGGACCATCTAGTTGCATAATTGGTTAGGTTTTCATTAGTTTTAAATCAAAATCCCCATTCTCTCACTTAGTGATTTCTAGGTTAATTTCAAATTGAGTTGTGTGATTGCTAATTTGTTATACTTTGGCACTTTAAATTCTCATAATTGATTGTTGATTAATTTAATTTCTTCATTAGTTATTTGTTAAAATTATTGTAGTTTAGGGCAACCTTTGATTTTAGGACTAGATTAGGCTTCCTCATGGGACCAACAACTTAGGTACTACGTGAACAAACCATGCACTTACGAATTACTAATGTTAATAATAGTAAAATGTAACATGTGTAACCTTGCGATCAAGTTTTTGGTGCTATTGCCGAGGAAGGCGACATTTAGTTCTATAGTTTAAGGTGTTAGAGTAGTTTTTAATTTTTGTTTTTATTTCTTTTGTTTTACTTCAAAGTCGTGCTCTTACATGATCGCAAAAGCCACTAGGGTTGAAGTCGTGCAACGGGGACATTAGATTTAGGCATAACGCAATTAGAATGAACCCTAAGGAAAGCTCAGCAAGAAGAAGAAGAAGAGATCGAGAAATCAATAATGGCCAAGGAATTTCAAAGGACCGTGGATCAGGAAGTGAACCCTAGATGACAACAATGGACCTAATGGACTTTATGAGGGCAAGGTTTAACCTAACGAACCAAGGAATGGCTAGAGTACCTGTTCAAGTGGTCTCATTCGAAATTAAGCTAACACTCCTAAATATGCTTCAACAAAATGCCCAATTCTATAGATTAGCAAATAAGGATCCGAAAGCCCACATCCTGAGCTTCCTTAAGATCTGTGATACTTTTTAGTATCATCAAATGTCGGAGGAAGCGATTAGGATTAGGTTGCTTCCCTTCACATTTAAAGATAGAGCAAAGGCTTAATATCATTTACTGAGTCCCGCTATTATCACTCCAAATGTTGGGCTCTGGAATCAGGGTCCAACATTGTTTGGTATCAGAGCACTAGGTTTTCTCCTAGGCTTAGAATGCATAGTAGGTTGAATTGTTTTGC
>JAOSBN010114612.1:0-10160 GCA_027563595.1 Erythroxylum suave
TCCCCCACACTTAGACCTTTGTACTCCTAGACAAAGTTTATAAGAGTCAAAGAGACACCAGTGCAAAAGAAAATCCCAACGATGCTTAAAATAAGAGTAGGAAATTGGTAAAAATCACTTTCTCAAAAATCAATCAAAGCAGACTGAAAGAGTGCAAAGAAAATAAACACTATAAGAATTTCATCCAAAGGATTGAGCAAAAGAGATCTCACTTAAGGCAAGGTGTTTGCTCTCATCTCACTTGTTTTTGGGATAATTTCACTCTAAAATCTACTTAGTCCATTCTCTACCATAAGCTTGTTATAGTTCTAGTTCTCCACTATAAGAACTATAATTTCAAAAATCAAGAGGGCTTTTTAAGGTTGTAATGCATGCAAGGCTTGATGAAATGGATGGAATAGACAAAAGAAGAAAGGAAAAGTATGAGTACATGCACCATAAGTATGAAATAAATGTCAACTGTAAGATAATATTTACACAAATGACAACATAATCTTTTTTTTAATATTGAGAGTTTTTTCTTTTGAGAATATATAATTTTTTCTTTTTTTGAGAATATTTTCTTTTCATGTTTTTTTTTCAATAACCAATTTAACCAATTTCTTCAGATAACTAAGAGAGAATGAGAAAATAAAATATTGACACCATAAGAAGATGTGTGCAAGTACTAAAAAATATGGCTCAAGGGGCTAGCAATGGATAAGTGTTTATGGAGTTTGTGTTTGGGTTAACAAGGTTTTCAAAGAATGCCTCTATCATATTAATGAAATTCTAGTTCATTAAGCTTTTATTAATAATTAAAACAAGTTCTAGAGAGATGTGAAATTAAGCAGATACACACAACAATGAAAGAATTCAGGCCTAAATATCCTTCCAACGGGGGTAATATCTCAATTAACAATCTCAAGAATTAAAAACATACAATGCTACTTTGTCGGCATACCCCCACTTACTTTGTATTGAAAACATTGAAAATGAAATTAACCAAAATTGACTATCATTTGAAGAATAAAAGGTATTCTGAAAAACATAAGGACCGCTTTGAAACTTATAAAATCTTTGAGATATAAGAATGAGAAGAATGTAATTGGGGAGAATTGTTGAATGAGAGAATGGTGCCGCGGCGAAACCAAGATTTCACCACAATAAAATATTCAGCATGTAAATGTTGCAGCGGTGAAGAAACAATTCGCTGAGGCGAAAAGAGCTGATTCCACACGTTGCCGTGGCAAAGATAGGGTACGTCGTGGTGAAAACTCAATCACCAAGTTTAAAAATTTGATATTATGCACAATTGAATTGAAAAAGCAGTTAAATGGCTGGAAATGATGCACAGTGTACAACAAGAATGGCCAATTAAAACATACCCCGCACTTAAACATCATATTGTCCCGAATATTGAAAGAATTAAAGCATGAATATGCAATCAATAATATGCAACTTCTCCAAACTTTAATATATATAGCATGCTTAAAAATGATTAATCATAACAAAATGAAGGCAATAAACAGAACTAAAAGGTGGCATTATTGAATTTAAAACTACTATCAAACTAAAAACTAAGCTACTTTTCCTACGGGGCTAGTTTCTCCCCCTGTAACATTCTGTCCCCATATTAAAGGTTAGAACCCAGATTTCAATGATGGATAAGAATAGCAATGTGAGAGTTAGAAAATTTGCAGTTCAAGCCTAGTGGAATGTCAGCATACATGTATGTGAATTTGATTCTTTACACACATGAAAATAATTGTACATGCACTCATTGAAATTTTGGGTATAGTGTGTAGTAATGGGATAGACTGAGAATTGTGGTAATAGCAAATGATTAGAATGAAATGGAGTAGGAACACTAGAAATAAAATCTAAGTGTTGGACATAGCGAACAAAAATGTATTGAAGAAGGTTGCTGAGAATATCTAGTATGGGAGTTATAGGTGGTGGAGTAAAAAGTTATGATCTTAATAAGGGGGGAGATGTTCAAGGTGCATAGACGTGTCATCTATGTTTTACTTATCATCTGTGTTGTATCGTATATGATGACATCATAACAAAGACGTAAGGACAACACAGACACAAGGAAAGATGCATTGTCTGTGTTTTGCATATCGTCTGTGATTGACTTTTCTTCGTCTTAAGTTGATCACATATCGTCTGTCTTTTATCGCCTGTAGTTAACTTTTCTTCTCCTTAAGTTGACTGCATATCGTCTGTGTTTTATTATTTGTGGTTGACTTTTCTATCATCTTTGTTGACCACCTATTGTCTATATTTCTTATCGTCTGTGGTTGACTTTTCTATCATTTGTGTTGACCACCTATTGTCTATGTTTCATTCCGTCTGCCTTTAGACACTTCATCTGTCATTTGGCGTATCGTCTGTGTTTGCCATTCCATCTGCCTTTAGACACTTCGTCTATCTTTTGGCATATCGTCTGTGTTTCATTCCGTCTGCCTTTAGACACTTTGTTTGTCTTTTAACATATCGTCTGTATTTTCCATTCCTTCTGCCTTTAGAAACTTCCTCTGTCTTTTGGCGTATCACCTGTCTTTTGAATTTTGTTTGTCTTATCATTTGTCTTCATCTGAACTTATCGTCTACCTCATCATTTGGCTTCGTCTGAACCTATCGTCTGTCTTTTGAACTTCATCTTCTTACTAATTTATTTGTTTTCGGCATTTATCTGCTTATCGCTTCTTTTGCTTATTGCATTTCACCTGCCTTTTTCCATTTGGTCTGCCTTTTCATTTGGCGTCGTTTGTACTTATTTTCTATCTCATTTTGACCCTTCATAAGTCAAAATCTGTCTTTAAGGTCTTTAAGAGAGTTATAGACATACAATTTCAGTATGATTGAGGACAAAACCAAATGAATGATTTTGGTGTCAATGGAGACATAAGACGTAGAGGAATATGTTTCTAGAGGAAAGTGTTGCGAAATGACTTCAGTGTCGGGGCCAAGAAGAGAATGTAAAGTTGACCCGAAATAATGTGCTATAGGAAAAGTCTACAAATGAGTAAGAGGTTATGACTTGTGATTTCAGTGGTATTACTGAGTCAAAACTTAAGTATAAATTATACTTAAGTGAGTTTGGATAAAGGGAAGTGGATAAGTGGATAAGAATTGGACAAGTGTCATAGGTGGTTCAGATCTTTATTTACCTATAATAGACAAGATACTGTCCTTGTCTTTATCTCTTCTTGAAAACTTCTTTCTTTAGAAATCCCCCAACCCAGAGCTTTTCTTCAAATCTTCACCGAAGCTAAACCTTACTTTTTCTGTTTATCCCCACTTCTACTTAGATATTCTTTTCTTCCATTCCAAGAGAGACCGAGCCTCCCTGTCCATTTTGAAGTTGATGTACGTGGGTACATGAGAGATTAGGGTTACGTGATTTCATGGAGATTTGGAGCTTCAAATAAGTAAGCTTGTTTTGATTACGTAATTTTTTGCATGAAATGAAGCATGCATCGTTAGTTCACTGCTAAATGGTTAAGAAAAGTGATATTCTTATGTGCTGGAAAATGAGTGAGGAGATTTAGTGTACGGTACATCGTGATTTCTTTGGATTGATGATTGGAATATTGTAGGATAGTGACAAACCAGATTTGGGAGTTGAAAGATCAATGAAAGTGTGTAATGGTATGAAAGAATGATTAAAGTGATAGTGAGAGGAAATATTGAGCTTAAAACCGAAAGTTGACAATGAAATATACACAGTGATATACTTTGTTTTCCTCTTCACTAGTCATAAATGGGATTATATGGGTAAAGTAGTGAATGAGTTATTAATATCAAAGTACTAAAAGAATTGAGGTTATAATTTAAAGAAATGATGAGTGATTCAGTTACGAAATGGGAATGTGCATAAGATGTGAAATTGTTACAATACTCAAGAGTGCCATTGAGCATGCATTATACATAGTCCAATTAGACATTGTGCATGAATAAAGGATTATACGTGTGCAATTATTAATGTGTGTTCAATGTGTGTATTACATTATTTTGATGTGCAGGATAGATGTGCACATTCAGACGTTTCCGGATATTGGAAGCAAATGCTAATCTGGAGTATGAATGTGATTGATTATATTGGTTTTCGAACAGGAGGTCCGATGATTGTATTATATGAGTGAAATATTAAAGTGCTACTTGAATGTGAATGAGATGAAATAAATGTGCATTTGATATGATTTTGTCATTTGATTCTCAATGAAAGTTGAATGCCAGACTTAGGTCTAATGATTGTGAAATCTGGTCTGAGCATTTATATAAGATTGTGATATATGAGATATTCTGAAATTGTTGCATTTCATAAATTGCATGCTTAGATAAAGGCATTTGTAACTTGAGTTGCCAGTATAAAGAGCTTCCACGTAGAGCTTTTCTCTCTGATATTTTGATTTGGCATGTAGAGCTATGTTCTGTGATTCTATTTGATTGAGCCCTATAGGCCGATATTTGTATAAGTCTGTGATAGGCACTCAGTCACAACAATAAGAAAGAAGTGAGTCTTATGTGCATTGCTTATGTATAATATGAATGATTAAGTGTATTGCACATGAAATATGAAATAATGCAAGATGTGCAATAATGTGATTTGTATGTTTTGTGACTAAGTGAGCCATCCATGATGGTCACTCACTGAGTTTGCAAAACTCACCCAAAATTTGCAAATATTTTTTAGGATCAGAAGAATACCCCATTAGGTAAACAGGAGTAAACCTATAGCATAAGTGAAGGATAGAGATCGGGATTAGTTGGTGTCTGCATTTGTGTCATTTTCTATTTTGTATAAAATTATATATTCTGAAACTATTGTACAAATGATTTATGTTGTAATGTAAAGAGTTTATGATTGAAAATGTTCTAAATGAAAGTGGGCCCGAATCGATTTTTAATTTCCGCATACTGTGTTTACAATTCAAAATAAATATTTATACCGATTTCTGACTGACTGAGTGTTTTAACACGCCACCCTCGCGGGGCAAGTTCTCAGACATCACCAACGATGTCAGGTATGGGTCCTTACGGGAGTGGGGTGCTACACGCCCACACTTAGTTAACAAACTAATGCACCAAACATGTCCTAAACAATCATAAGGCAAAAGTAAGTAAGGAAGTGAAGGAACGAAACAACTTGAGATTTACGGAGGTTCCTTGTTCTGACAGTAAAGCTTTAAGAGATGTCTATTAAACCTTGAGCTTAGCTCTAGTCTCTTCATGTAAAAGCTTCACCATACCAAAATCATGCACTTTTGTCACTATGTACGACCCATCCTAATGAATATTAAATTTTCCTTATTTAAAAGTGAAACAAGCCTTAAACAGTGACACATTATCTCCTTCTTTGAAGGCCTTCCTTAAGAAGCCTTTATCGTGCACAAATTTGGTATTTTCCTTATAGATTTTTTAGTTCTTATACGCTGCTAGCGTCAACTCTTCCAATTCTTGCAACTGCAACTTTCTCTCCATCCCAGAAGATTCTAAGTCCATATCACACTGCTTGACTGCCCAATAAGCTTTATGTCCCAGCTCCACTGGCAAATGGCAAGCCTTTCTATAAATGAGGTGGCATGGAGACATCCTGATTAGTGACTTGTAAGCAGTCCAATAAGCCCATAGTGCTTCTTCTAAGCACAAACTCTAATCTTTCTTTGATGGTTTTACAATATTCTCTAAGATGTGCTTCACCTACTGATTAGATATCTCAGCCTGTTCATTGGTTTAGGGGTGATATGCAGTCGAGACTTTATGAGTGACTCCAAATTTTGAAAACAGATTGTTAACTACACTATTACAGAAATTTGTACCCCTATCACTCACCACAACCCTTGGAATCCCAAACCTAGAGAAAATGTTGGACTTAAGAAATTTAGAAACTATTTGGGCATCATCTTTCCTTGTAGGCACAACCTCTATCCATTTTGACACATAATCTATGGCTAGAAGGATATACACAAAACCAAAAGACGGAGGGAAAGGCCCCATGATCTTAAAAATGTAAAGGTTACTGAGCCATTTCATGTCTTTTTCCTAACCCCCCAAAATGTTGACACTTGTCATAAGATTGACAAAATGTGAAAGAATCTTTAAAAACAGTTGGCCAGTAAAAATCAGAGTCTAGAATTTTTCTAGATGTTCTCCTTACACTGAAACGCCCCCCACAAACCATAGAATGGCAAGCTGAAATAATGGCATCACATTCTTCATTAGGTACACATCTCTTTATGATTTGATGACTACAAATTCACCACAGATGAGGAGCATCCCAAATGTAATGCTTCACTTCACTCCTAAGCTTTTATGCCTGCAACTTAGACATAAAAGGTGGGGTGAGTTTGGTTATAAGGTAGTTTACAATATGTGCATACCAAGGCTCTTTTAAAAATAAAGCACATAAAAATGCATCATGAAAAGAATCACAAGTAAGATCGAAAGAGTCTACTCCCTTTGTATCCTCTGGTAACCTACTTAAGTGGGCGACTACATGATTTGCTACTCCTAGCCAGTCCTTTATCTTGTTATCGAATTCTTAAAGGAGTAATGTCCATCTTATCAATCTTGGCTTAGATTATTTAACAAATAAGGCCTAAACTTCTCTAAAGCAAAAACTACTACAAGTAGCTCTTTTTCTATTGTTGTGGGGTTGATTTGAGCTGCATCCAGCATTTTTGAGGCATAAGCAATTGTTCTTGATATTTTATCCGCCCTTTGGTCTAACATAGCTCCTATGGCAGAATTAGAAGAATCACTTGAAAGCTCAAAAGGTAAGTTCCATTCAGGGGCAACAAGAATAGGAGGAGAAATAAGTTGAGACTTTAACTCATGAAAAGCATTCCTATATGAATCATCAAAGTAAAATTTAACATCTTTTTGTAAAAGCTTTGAAAGAGGTAATGCAATCTTGCTAAAATTTTTAATAAAACTCCTATAAATTCCTGAATGACCCAAAAAAGAACTTTTGCCTTTAACACAGATAGGATAAGGCAATGAAGATATTACCACAATCTTAGCTTTATCAACTTCAATTCCCTTGCTAGAAATCAAATGTCCTAGCACTATGCTCTCATTAACCATGAAACTACATTTTTCAAAGTTCAAAATTAAATTCTTCTCAATGCACCGTTTCAAAACTTTTTCAAGACTAACAAGGAAATTATCAAAAGAACCACCATATAGAGTGAAATCATCTATAAATACTACATGCATTCTTCTAAAAATTCAGAAAAAATAGCCATCATACAACGTTGGAAAGTTCCTGGGGCATTGCATAATCCAAAAGGCATCCTTCGATAAGTGAAGGTATCAAAAGGGCATGTGAAAGTGGTTTTATCTTGGTCCTCTGGTGTAATAGGTACTTGAAAGTACCCAGAGAAACCATTAAGAAAATAGTAGTGGGATAATAGGTACTTGAAAGTACCCAAAGAAACCATCAAGAAAACAGTAGTGGGATTTGCCTATAAGTCGCTCTAGCATTTGATCAATAAAGGGAAGGGGGAAATGTTCTTTTTGTGTGGCATCATTTAATCTCCTATGGTCTATGCACACATGAATTTTGCACTCGTGTAGGAATTAGCTTATCCTTATCAATTTTAACCATAGTAACCCCACTCTTTTTAGGTACTACACAGATCGGACTAACCCACTCACTGTTAGATATGGGATAAATGATCCCAGCACTCAAAAGTTTGGTTATTTCTTTCTTAACCACATCTAAGATAAGTGGGTTTAATCTCCTTTGGGTTTGTCTCACTAGTTTAGAACCCTCGCTGAATCCTATGTGTGCAAATAGTTGGACTAATCCCAAGTATGTTTGCTAAAGTCCACCCTATAGCCCTCTTATACTCTCTTAGAACATTAAGGAGTCTATCTTCCTCACCGCTAGACAGGTAATTGGCAATTATAATAGGTAGTCGCTCATTTGACTCAAGAAAAGTATACTTTAAAGTAGGGGGTAGGGGTTTGATTTCAATTGCAGGTGGTTGTACAATAGAAGGTATTAACTTATGAAGTTCAAGAGAGAAAAGTTTTCTTCCTTGATTTTCAACCAATGGTGATGAAGTTCTATGCGGTCACTTTCTGTCTGAGATTCCTGTTGCAATGAAATGACTTCAACACTTTCCATGTCGAGGTGACCCTCCACGATGCCATAATCACCTGAAACATTCACGAAATACCTTTCCCAAAGGGGGTCATTAGTGATAGTAGAATCAAGTGAACACAATTCAGAATTAAATGAACCCTGTTGCAATTCTAATGCAGAGCAAGCATTATCAACAACAATATCAATCATGTTAACATCCAAAAGTGAACAATCTCCATATAGATGTTTCATTGCTTCATGCATGTTAAAACAAACTTTTTGATCTCCTACCTCCATACTGACTGTACCTTCCTTCATGTTAATCATGGTACTAGTAGTCCTTAAGAAGGGTCAACCGAGAATCAAGGAAGTATCCTACATAACTTGGGAAGACATATCAAGCACATAAAAATCAGCTGGAAAAACTAAACCTTTAACCTGGACCAAAATATCCTCTATTATGCCCACAGGATGCCTAATAGACCTATCAGCCAATTGGAGAACTATAGATGTAGACTTAAGATTCTTCACTCCCAATGATTGATAAACAGACTTAGGCATAACATTAATTGCTTCCCCTAGATCTGACAAGGCTCCCCCTATGGTAACTGTACCTATACTGCAAGAGATAGTGAAAGATCTAGGGTCTTGGCATTTTACAGGGATTTGAGGCTTGAATAAGGCGGACACATTTGAGCTTACTGGGACTCTTTCATTTGAACTAAACATCCTCTTATGGGTACACAGGTCTTTAAGGTATTTGGCATAAGCAAGAACCCATTTCACAAGATCAAGCAAAGGAATATTGACTTCCACTTTACTAAATAAATCAATGATATCTTTTTTATGGTTAATGTCAGTCATCTGTTTACTCATCAAATATGAATTAGGAAAAGGAAGGTATTGAAGATTTACCTCTTTACCATTGACTTCATTGCCTCTATGCTTGTTTGATTCCATATACTCCCTTGTTGTTGCTTGTTTCTTGTAGCTCTCTGAATTAGCTCCCTTGCTCTTTGATTCAGACTTCTTTTCAGTCAAAAGTGATTTTTCTTTGGAGCTTTTGGATTTCTTGATTTTTTCCTTTACTAAAGACAATTCTTCACTCTCATTCTCCTTGTTGCCTACTTCCTCATCGTGATTTCTGAACCTCACTTGTTTCCCACTTCGGAGAGCTATTGTGTTTAAACTTTTGGGTTTAATAACGGTGTTTGAGGGGATAGCTCCACTACTTCTCGCTTGACTCTCACTAATGTTATTAGACAATTGGGTGAAAAAGGAATTGATATTTTTAGCTTTTCTTTCCCATTGCTCCATTCTCTTTTCTAGGGCATTAAACCGAGAAGCATTCTTTGATGAGTCTTGCTGAATTAGAAAAGCTATAATATTGAACAAATTATTGTTAGAATTCCTTTCTTCATCAAATTCATCATATTATGAAGCAGTTGGTTGGTGTCCTCCTTGGGTAGGCAGTCAAGGCTTGGTGTTGGTTAGGAAACTGGTTAGTGGAAGTACGAACTCCTCCCCTTGTTGAAATCTGTTTGGTGCCCTTCCCTCTTCGTTCCTCCAACTGAACCTAGGGTTTGCCTTCTATCCCTCGTTATAAGAGTTAGAGTAAAGGGGGTCTTATTTCTGATTTGTCTGCCCTGGATCCACTACAGACACCTCTTCATAACATCCAGGAAAAACACTGGATATGTGCATAACTGACCCACAAGTATCACAACTGGGTGCAGTAAGATATATAGATGATGTTGGGTGATGCACATTTATATTCTTGTCGGATTGGAAAATGAAAGCATGCTATATTTCGTGAAACAGTAGATTTCAAAACTTTTAAGAAATCATTTTTCCAATGGAAGCAACAAATCCAAATAATCATGCCAATCCATATATGATATGTTATAAGGATAATAAAAACATAAACAAGATGAAGAGTATTACCAACTCCTTTGCTACAGCTTTAAATCCTCGCTGTGCTATCCTCTCCTTCTTCTTGCATCCAAATCCTTTGCTTTTGAATCTTTTCCTTTAGCAATCTATCTTCTCCTTGTTGTTGTATCCTCAACCAATTTGA
>JAOSBN010114614.1:0-10155 GCA_027563595.1 Erythroxylum suave
GTGGGGTGGGGGATGGGGACAAGAAGTTGTATTTTTCTTCAATTCTATCCTTTCTAAAAGGAACTCTAATAAAACAATCTTGCCTTTATGATGAGCGGAATTCAAGGTAGAGAACCAAAAGCAGCTAAGGATATGAAACTTAATTATTTTCAAAATTTCTTAATATTATCACTTCTTATGGTTCTTATACTTTATCTCTTAGGGACTTCAATTTTAATTCCATTTGTTAAAGTTATGAAGCTAAATAAAGAAGTTGAGATACTTGAGATTGAAGTAGTTTTTCAATCCTAATAAGGTACCTGGACTAGATAGGTTTAACACTTAATTCTTCCAAGTAGCTTGGCATCTCGTCAAACATCATATTTATCAATTTATTTAGGAATTCTTTAAGATAGTGAGCTCCTTAAACAATTTAATATGACTTCTATTTGCCTTGTACCCAAATCCTCAAAAACTAGCTCACTTTAAGAGTTTGGACCCATATCTTTTTGTAATACCTTTGCAAAATTATCTAAAACATCACTACTTCTAGACTCAAATTTGTATACAAATCTTTGATTTGTAAATCTCATGGAGCTTTCATTAAATGTAGAAGAATTGGGGGATAACAATCTTTTGGCTCAGTAATGGTTCAAAGGCTACCAAAGTAGGAGTTTCAAACAATTATGTGTTATGAAAAATAGACTTCCATAATTATTTTTGAAAACGATCTAGAAGGGGGGTTGAATAGATCTTTTAAATGTTTCGCGAAATGCTACAAAATAGATAATTAAAACACACAAGACAAACAAGAACAAATTGAAATATAACAGAGTAGAGAAGAGTGGCAAACATAATATTTATAGAGGTTCGGTGCCAAGACCTACGTCCTCTACCTAAGCTCCCACTTAGGATTTTGTCAAAGCTTTTTACTGCATACTTTTTAGTTTAGTGTGAACTATTCCAATCAACTTGACTTCCAGCTCAAGCTACACCTTACAGATGATTTGTTTTCTCGGTACAAATCCTACATTCCAAGCAATTCTTCTCTAATCACTCAGCTCACAATAATAACAATAATAGTAATGAAGTAATAAAACTTAGTACAGCTGAATACAATCAGGATAAGCAATATGAGAGCAATGAGAGGATAATTTTGCACTATAGCAAGTATGCTTCTTTTTTAACTTCTATATTCATTCCTCTGAAGTGAAGACATTTATTTGCAGGCTTCAAGATGTTCATAGCTGTTGTAGAACTCTCCTAGCCATTGTAGAACGCTCCTAGCCGTTGTATAAAGATTTGCTCCTGTTTGAAATCATTTGACAAATTCAAATTTTGTTCATCTGTAACTGATAGTTGACTCGTCGGTATGTAATAGTCGACTAATGCATTATAGTCAACTTGTCTTCAAAATGATAGTGGACTAGCACACTATTTTTATATGAATCTTCAGCTCCGTGCTTCGAATAGTCGACTAATAACATGATAGTCGACTTGTCTAAATTTCCAACTAACATATCTGATGGATGATAGTCAACTTGCAACATGATAGTCGACTTGTCCAGTTCTCCAACTAACAGATCTCATTTATTCTCCAATCTTTGATTGTTGAGATACATATTTAAAATCCCCATGCAAGATCTTCACATATATTCCACGTTTTTAATTCTGTCAACTTGTGCAAGCTTTATTAACGTCATTTTAAACCTATAAACCTGAAATTATTTCTTAACCATTTCCTTAAGTTTTATTATTATCAAAACATAGAAGGATTTAATTTGTCAACTTCCATTGGTCCAATAATTTTTATACTATAAATTAGAGTTTTATTATTCAAGCACTTAACTTTCCTAACTTGTTTTTCAGCTAGATCCATTAATATATCTCTACAACCACTTTTAGTATCGGTCAATGGTGAGCTTACTATTATGTTAAAAAGTGCTAGAGGCATTAGGCAAAGTGATTCACCTTTTATTTGTAATTTGCATTGAAGTGTTCTCTAGGATTACTTATTTAAATGTTATGACGGACCTTTACTTTTGCAAGACTAAGCCTCTTTCTATTAAGGTTGCCATAGACTCTCCAAAAAGCTTCTACTCACTTTCAAGTTTAAGCTTCAATAGGAAATAGAGTTTCACTATCATATCTAATGTTGTCAAAGATCATATGGGTTACCTTATTTCTATTGTAGGGTTTAGGTTGGGAAAGCTACCCTTAAACGATCTTGGTATTTCTATAACTACTAATTGATTATCAAGCCATCTTTGATGCCATTCATAAGATGATTAACCATTGGGCAAACATAAGCTTATGACTTAACTTATTAAATCAATTCTGGATAACTTAAATGCTTTTTGGATATCTCATATGGCACTTTCCGGAACTATCACCAAAGGCCGCGAGAAAATCATAAGTAATTTTCTTTAGATAGGGGATGCTTATGAAACCTTATGCTAAGGTAAAATGGGATGATATTAAATTGCCTAGAGAGGAAAGTGGTCTAAGGATTTGGACTATTCAACTGATCAAAATACTTACAAATAAGGAGTCTCTCTACGTTAAATGAGTACATTGTCATTAAATCTCATTTTGACTCCTTTTGGATCACGTTGAATATTTTGAAATTAAGAAGCAAACTTTGCCAAAAAAATCAAGCACACCATTAAAAGTGGCAAAGTATCCCTCCATTTAAGTTTTTCGTCTAACACATGTTTTGAAGCCTAAAGCCAAATTCTCCAGTCTTGTCAATTATAATGAATTGTTCATCAAATATAGGGGTTTCCATCTTATCAATGAAAATTTACCTACTTAACTTCCTAATCAATTTAACCAGGCCATCATCCATTGGACCAAACACTCCTCATGCTTATTACGGAACAAGTTACGTACCTACTACCAAAGTCCAATAAAAAAATTGGTATGGACATCGCTCTAAGGTCTCATTCATAGTGCGCATGCCATTAAAAATAAACTCTCAACTCTTGGTAAGATCAAATGCTTCCATCCTATTGTACTTGTCAATTTTGTTACAATAATAATGAAATTAGGGATCACTTATTAAGTATGTTATACTAAGGGCAAAGGGATGGACGACCACGCAATCCATCCCCTTCATCCATTTATTTAATCCAACGATTGTCCTTTATTTACTCTTCTAGTAGCTTATTGTTCTACATACAACGTGGCACGTAAGACAGAGGATATAGATGATAGATCTGCTCAACATCACAGACAGCAACAGTACTTAGAAAGATCGTATCTCGATAAACATTTCCTCAAGTGTCAGGATTTGTATGTATAAACTACACATCATAGGTTTTACTAATTGTCCTTTACTCTTCAGGTAGCTTCTCCTCATCAAAAGTCTCCTTTCATTTCATTTCATTTCAAGCTCGTTACTTTATTTTTTTCTCCTCTCTTCTACCTTTATGCACTGCATCTGCTTCACCATCATCATCGTATATATCATCAAGCCTATCGATTTTGCATTTTCTTCCATCTCCCTTCTTTTTACTTGTGCTTTTCTACTGCCTCTGAATTTTTTTACTTCGTCGCGGTTTTTTTGGTCACTAATTTAGTATGTTTTTATGTTCTCACTTGGGTATCTTTGGTTTTTTTTCCTTTTTTATAAATGATACTTGGCTATCTTTGGTTTTTTTTTCCTTTTTTAGAAATGATAAAGCTTTGGTCTTTTTGTATGGAAGGTAAAATTAGGTATGGTGATGACTACATAGGAGTCATTGATGAGTTCATGGAGGCAGTGTTTACTGGATGGCCACATGTGATTGTTTAGGTAACTTTTATTTTTTTTTTGTATGGTGAGCTTTCTACATTCCATCTCCTTTCTTTTTACCTGCACTTTTCTACCGTCTCTGAATTTTTTTACTTCGTCGGTTTTAAGGGCAAATACTTACAACACAGAAGATTCCGATTTTCGATTATCAGTTTGAAGCTTGGGAAAAATGAAGCTACAAACCAAAACATCCTGATTCACCATGAGGAAATAAAAGTGGATATTGGAGTGGGTCATAAAACGCATAGTAAAAGGATTATCTTGAAGAATTTCCATAATCAGCTTCAATGTATTCTCACGAAGTTTATCAAAACTATCGATTCGTTTTTTTAGTTCTTTATCGGTATCAAAGAAATAGAGTTGGATTCCAGATGTCTTATTGCCTGATAAACTTGAGCTTGAACACGAAATGTATAAACTCCTTTTGTGTTTTTTGTAAGGTTGATCATATCTAGCTCCATACGAAGTAAAAGCTAGATTGTTATTGTATGTACGAACATTTCTCCTCAAATATTCTGATTTTTCCTCATTGTTTAAAAATAAAGATTTGTTTTATGTTGTGTTGACTTGATGGCTTTTTTTATTTTTTTTGTGGTGTATATTACGACATATTTCCACAGAAACTAGTGGAGTCATCTAAGATTGAACGATGGGCAGTTGTGAACTTCTCAGCATGATGTGATATTCATGGCCTTGTACGAGATCTGTTAAACTGTGCAAATATGAAAGGAATTGTGAGTCTTTTGATCATCTGATGTATTGGGGTTTACCTGAACAATAGAAGATCCCTTTGATGTGTTTGAGGAGAACCCTCACTTTAGACGAGCAACAATAGTTGTTGAGCGGAGAAGATGTTTGAGATGATACAAGAAAAGCTTCCTGGAGCACCGAAGTTCCTTCTCTATTTACTACCTCAGAGGAAGAATTCTGACGTTTATGGTTTGTGAACTTATCTCTTCTTAGTCACACTCTTGCATTTTGGTTTTTCTGATAAATCATGTTTTCTGACTGTTAAAGGGCCATGAAAAAAAAAGGACCTAGCTGATTTTGGAATAATCACTCAGTGCCTTGCTCCTTAGAGGGTTAATGACCACTATCTTACAAATGTTCTACTCAAGCGGATGAACATCGTTTCGCATGTCAATGTTCACAATTTCGAACAAGACGAAGCATATATGAAATGAGGAAATGAAAGTATATATGCTTCTTAGATATGGATATGAGTTTGAGATGATAACGATTGTTACATTCAAGCTAAACTCTTGTAGAATGCCTGAATGAGTTGACAAAAAAGGAAAAAAACAAAACTTTGTTTATGATTGTTGAAATAATATATCAAGTTGGTTTTTAGGTGATTATTGTATCATTTATGGTCAGATTTTATTCTGTGCTTTATTTATTCTTCAGCTTAGTGAGGGGGGTTGAATTGTTGTATCCTTTTCGTAAATACAAATATAAAGAAATAATGAGAACTTCTTGAACTTGTTAAAAGATTGTCGTAATGCTTATACGAAAATTGTGATTGAATCAAATCGCAAATTGCTTCTATAGTCACGTTTAAGAATAAAAGATAAACTTAACTAAGTAGAGTAAGAGTATAAACGCTGCGATTTTATACACTATACTTTTCAAAGATACAAGTATTCTTTCTTCTCTAGAGCTTCTTCAGGTCTCTCTCACAAAATATTCTTTTCTTTGACTTAGCCTCTTCAGGCTCTCAATCACAAAGTATTCTTTCGATGACTTAACCTCTTGAGGCTCTCAATGTTTTCTCTCATATTTTGACGTAACTTCTTCTGAGTATCGTCTTTGTCTTGTCATTCTTCCGTACTTTACGCTTCGTCTTTGTTTTGCATTTCGTCTGTGCACTTCCTCTGGTTTGCATTTCGTCTATGCACTTCCTCTGGTTTGCATGTGATCTGTGCACTTCGTCTGATTTGCATTTCGCGTGTGCAAGATACAAGTATTCTTTTTTCTCTAGAGCTTCTTCAGGTCTCTCTCACAAAATATTCTTTTCTTTGACTTTGCATCTTCAGGCTCTCAATCACAAAGTATTCTTTCGATGACTTAGCCTCTTCAGGCTCTCAATGTTTTCTCTCATATTTTGATGTTAGTTCTTCTGAGTATCGTCTTTGTCTTGTCATTCTTCCGTACTTTACGCTTCGTCTTTGTTTTCCATTTCGTCTGTGCACTTGGTCTGGTTTGCATTTCGTTTGTGCACTTCGTCTAGTTTGCATGTCGTCTGTGCACTTCGTCTGATTTGCATCTCGTCTGTGCACTTCTTCTGGTATGCATTTCGTCTGTGCACTTGGTCTGGTTTGCATTTCGTCTATGCACTTCGTCTGGTTTACATTTGGTCTGTGCACTTCATCTGGTTGACATTTCGTCTGTGCACTTCGTTTGGTTTTCTTTTCGTCTGTGTACTTCGTCCGATTCACATTCCGTCTGGCTTGCATTCCGTCTGGTTTGTATTCCGTCTGGCTTGCATTTCGTCTGTGATTGCATTCTTGGATTTCGTCTGTCTTTTTCTGCACACTTAACACACTTCTTAAAACGTTCATTTGTTTCTAACATTATTATTATTAGTTTGTCATCAAAATTAAGACATCATAAACTGTACCTGACTTAACAATCCGCCCCTTTTTTATGATAACAAATAATCATAATTTTAGAAAAAATTGTGATTGAATCAAATCGCAAATTGCTTCTATAGTCACGTTTAAGAATAAAAGATAAACTGAAGTAAGTAGAGTAAGAGTATAGACGCTCCGATTTTATACACTATACTTCTCAAAGATACAAGTATTCTTTCTTCTTTAAAGCCTCTTCAGGTCTCTCTCACAAAGTATTCTTTTCTCTAACTTAGCCTCTTCAGGCTCTCAATCACAAAATATTCTTTCGATGACTTAGCCTCTTGAGGCTCTCAATGTTTTCTGTCATATTTTGACGTAACTTCTTCTGAGTATCGTCTTTGTCTTGTCATTCTTCTGTACTTTACACTTCGTCTTTGTTTTGCATTTCATCTGTGCACTTCATCTGGTTTGCATTTCGTCTGTGCACTTCGTCTGGTTTCCATTTGCATTTCGTCTGTCCACTTCGTCTGGTATGCATTTCGTCTGTGCGCTTTGTCTGGTATGCATTTCGTCTGTGTATTTCGTCTAGTTTACAATTCATCTGTGCACTTCATCTGATTTTCATTCTGTCTGTCCACTTCACCTGATTCGCATTCCGTCTGGCTTGCATTCCGTCTGTCTTTTGTACTTCTCCAAACTTAACACACTTGTTAAAATCGTATAAAAATAAATATAACTGTTCAACTATATCATGAACGTATTTTCATACTAAGAAACCAATTACAATAAAAACATTTCAAATATATAAGTTACAATATTAAAATTCAATTATTTAAATTACGTTGTAAATTTTAGGAAAGAAAAAATTTTATAAAGTGACAGATATCTACGGTAATGTATTAATTATAAATAGATAAAATATAACTATTAAATAGAAATATTTCTTATCAAAATTAACAAATAATCTTAGTTATAGAAAATTAATATTTTTTAAAATTTTCATCCATTATTTTTACTTCCTAATTTTACTTATTTAATTATTATATTTTAACTTTTATATTTTTAATATAATATTTTTAGCTTTTTAATTAAGTTTCCATTACATATTTTAATTATTTTATTATACATTAAAATTATACTTTCATTTATGCATTAAAATTATATAATAATATAACCAACCAAATTGACATGGCAGGGCATTATTACTGCACATTCGTGCAGTATTACTCTGCTAGTTCTTTTAATGTGCTTTTTCTAACGATTATGGAACTATATCTAACAATTAAATGCTCATGTTTGCAATGTGGAAGAATGAGATCAGCTAACCTCTTGGTCATCCCGGCAGCAACATTTGAGTGATGTTGATTTCCTAATTAGCAAGGTATTCTTTTCTGCCGCCATTTATACTTTAAGGAAAGAAAAAAAATGAGTGTATCTTCAATTACAAAGTGCATGTAAGAGTGTCGTCTACTCTAACACAATGGATTTGATGAGAGGTCTCATTCTAACCAATGTTAATACCAACTTGATCTCCCTTGCAATGACTATTAGATAGCTGAAGATAATCTATTAATTTGAACTTCATCTCTTCTACTTCCCTCGTGCAAAAATTGGTAGAATTGTCAGATTTTCCCTTGTTTACCTAACCTCTGTTTGATGTCTGTCCCCTGCAATTTGTTTCTCCCTTTAGATAGTATTGTTAGTTCTCGTTACACTGGTTTATGTAGCTAATTCTATGTTGTAACCCCCTTGAGAAGAGTTATTAATCTAATTTTTATTTAAATTTGAAAACAAAAATGTTGTTACCGCCGTAGTTGTATTACAACCATCGCTGGCTGTCATATCGGCGGCATTTTAAGGAAATAAATTATGAACACGGAACATATGGTTTATAAAGAGGTGCTCGATGATGAACTTGCGGTGGATGGCAACAAATTGAAGTCCAGTATATCAAAACAGAAGTGTTGTAAAAAAGGAAAAAAAGAAAAGTTCTTTCCCATTCTCCATTACTCCTCAAAAGGCTCAAATTCAAAACATTTTTTGTTTCAGAAACTATTCGAGTAATTGAACACTGCCTCTCCTGCACGAACTCATCCAGAAAGCTAAAAAGGTAGATGAGGCT
This sequence comes from Erythroxylum suave, assembly GCA_027563595.1. NCBI lineage: Eukaryota > Viridiplantae > Streptophyta > Magnoliopsida > Malpighiales > Erythroxylaceae > Erythroxylum > Erythroxylum suave. The sequence continues at coordinate 8,471 of JAOSBN010114614.1, forward strand.
AAGGCAAGAAAGAGGAAAATGGCAAACTAAATTATCTGCACATTGGATTTGGAGTAAGGCTGACGAGTTGGAGTTCGGTGGCTTGAACAAAATCCCAATACATCTTCCATGTCAAACCGGCAATCTTGCACCGTGAAAGAAATGTCTTTCTTTTGCTCCACCAGTTTCAGAATACCCTCAAAGACAGGAACTTCACATGGAATCCTTAAAACTCCCATCTGTTCAAACCCGAATTCTTCTTCCGCTTCTCGTAGTAAAATGTGAAAAGCACGGTGACCCAGATAATCTGTGGGGATTATATATCTCTTCTGCTCTTCCCCGACGCACACGGCAAGGTAGCCCCTTGGTACGGTGGTGTTGTTCGACGATTCACGAGCAGAGCTCTCTGATAAAGACAGTGTCCTCTTGAGGAACTTCATGCCTTTGCTACTGTTGCCTACGGTGGCACTGGTTGTGGGGGTGGTGGGGCACGTTCTGGGAGGGTTTGCAAGTTTTCTCCATTTCTTGAGGATTTGCCGAAGTCTAACAATATCTCTGATCTTGTTAGATTTCTTGCACTCCATTGCAATTCTGCTCCTTGAACACAGGTTCTCCTTTGCTGGGGTTTACCCTTCTTGGTCTGCCTTTTCCTGCAGGAGTGGTGCATTTCAAATTATAGGAGTTATTAGTGGGTCTTCAGATTTTGAAATATTTTATTCTTTATTTGTGTAAACGTAGTAGTTGTTAACTTATTATATTATCAGCTTTGCGGGTCAAATAATTCTTAAAAAAAGGCTTTGCGGTCAAATTAGTGTGTACAAATTCCAGTACTTTTAAAGTAGGGTTTAGCAGTAAGTACCTGGGGGTGAGTAATTCTATGGACTGTCTCTCGGCTGTCTTATTCTCTGAGATTCTGAAGAAGCTTGTTAACGTCTTTTCCAGTTGATCTTTTTGTTTTTTCAAATCGTTGGAAAAGGATTCAGTAAGTGAATGCTTTGGTTTCCGAGGCAAACCACCCCCAACAGTCAAGGGAGGGACCTCGTACCCATCAACTGTACTGTATGACTTTGTTTATTAACTGCCACTCCTAGATGGTCCGTGAATACGGTATTTAAGACTTCAAGAAAACCCATGTGATTGAAACTGTTTATTCTTTTTCTTTTAATGGAAGAAAGCTGTTTCTATGGGTTCCCACTTGGCCGGCGCTCCTGGTGGTTTCCAGAGACGGCGTCTAATTAAGAAAGAAGAAGAGAGGGTTTCTGTCAGAAGTTCCACCAGTTTGCATGCGCCAGTTCCGTCAAACAGAAAGAGCTAGAGAGAAAAGCATGTGACCGTACGTTTGATTCTTTCATTATTCAACAAAAATTATGTCTAAGACTTTCCGGTACATCATGCCCAATGTTTTAAAAACTGGATCGGCTCGGAAAGGCTTGAACCGGTCAATGGTTCGGTTCGATTTTTTAAAAAACCCTTTAAAATTAAAACCGGCCGGTTTGTTGGAAAACCGGCCAGTTTTAATCAAACCGTTCCAACCGGTTTTCCACGTTTTAGGGATGTTAAGAGCCTTTCTCGTTCATTTGAACGAATCTTCTAGGGCTCTCATCTCTCTTCTACTCCACAGCTCACTCCGCCGCCTACTCCACCGCTTACTCCGCCGCCTACTCCACCATCTTCTGACGTTTTCTTCCCCATCCATTAAGCTTTAA
>JAOSBN010114615.1:0-10155 GCA_027563595.1 Erythroxylum suave
GAAATTAGGAAGCATAACTCATGTTTATGCATAATGTGGCATACACATACATGAAATTATTGATCTTGCACATTACAATTATTTATACATGCATTCATTGACATATTTCGGGTATAATTGATTTTAAATGTGATTAAAATGTGAATTGTGAGTTATTTGTGTTCAAAATTTATGTAGAGACCATTAACATTATTTCAGAATTTTTGGTGAATGTGAGGTACATTTGGACTAGGACGAATGTTAAGTGGTAGGATAAACTGATACATGAAAATTTTGGATGATTAAGCCTAAAATTGAGAGACATTTGGCATAGTTAAATGTGTGACAATTGGACTAGTAAATAAATGACAATTGGACAAATTAATGTGTGACATGTGGACCAATAATTAGGAGACATATGGACTGATTAAATGGTGTCACTTGGTGGCTTATGGAAGGGATAAGTGTCTTACATGCTTAAGGACACATGTTGAACTAATATGGTGACATCTAGCACCTTAGGTGTAATGTTTCAGCCAAGCTCATTCTCTTCTCTTCTCATCTCTCACCACCGAAACCTTGCTACTGTCTTCCCCTTCTTGTGTTTTGCTTGAAGCTATGCTAAATTACCACACTAAATACATGATTTTACCCATCACAAAATAGCTAAAGAACCAGCTGATTGTTGTTGTTTCATCATAGCTGAAAGTCATTTAATTCCATCTTGAATGTGTGTTGATTCTGCATGTTTGGAGTACTGATTTGGAGTGATTTTTGAGCTGGAATTAGAACTGAACAAGTAAGTAAAAGATTAGTGTTTATGGCATGTTAAATGGTTTGAGAATGATGTGTGAATTGGACTGAAAAGCATGAGATAATGGTGAAGATGTATGCTGGAATGTTAAGAATTGGAGATTTTTCATTGAATAGACTTTGGTGTTTTGATTATATCTTGAACTATAGATTTTTAAATACATTGATTCTTGATTCAGAAATTAGAGACATATGTCTACAACTTCCTGAAGAAGTCAAATGTTAATTCTATCTCTAAGCATTTCAAAATCTGGCTGGAAGTAGAGTTAGGAGTTCTATTATGGTTTTCAAAAAATAGTCTGAACTGTTTTAGGTATAATTTTTAATATACTGAACCAAATTGTACAATTTTGGTGTTATTAGAAACTGGAAACACAGTGGCACAATTGTCTAAAAGAAATTGTTACTAAAATACAACATTTTCCTGTTCATAATGATCATGCAAAGTTATCCCGAAAGGGGGAGTTAGGATGAAAATGCTGAGGTGTGCTGGAATTTGATAACTAGAATGTTTTTACTAAACATGCTTCGGTATTTTGGCTATATTTTGATATGTAGATTTACAAATGAAATGATTCGTAATTTAAATTGAACTAGAGACATTTGGCTACAAATGTTAAGAAGAAATTGAGTTTAAATTCTGTCTATAAGAGCTCTGAAAGTGAGCTAGAATTTGAGAGTAGAAATCTGTGGAGATATAAGGAGCAGTATGGAGTAATTTGATCATAACTTGCACGATACTTGATCAAAATGAGTGAATTTGATGGTGTTAGAAACTTAAGATACAGAGGAACATTTTATTATAAGGAAGTATTGTCTGAAAATGGCTGGTTGTAGGTCAAAAATGGCACGAACAGAAGGAAAAAAAAGTGTAGCTCGGTGAAGATAAAGGTTTGAGTTTTAGAGAGAGAAAATGTGGTGGTTGTATGCACAAATTAGGAACTAGAGTATTTCATTGAACAGCTCTCAGTCTTTTGACCATAACTTTCTCATCTGAACTCCAAATGGCTTGAAACTTGGATCAATGGATTCATAAGACACTTTTATTTCTCTCCATAAAAATTTAGAACTCTCTGAATTAAATTGAAAGTGACTGATAAGATGAAAGTGTGGAAGTCTGCTGGAATGTTATGAACTAGAAAATTTTCATGAACATGCTTCAGTATTCTGATTATAACTTGATCTGTAGATTTCAAAATAATTTGATTCTTGATTCATATTATACTAGAGACACAATTATACAAATTTCTTGAAGAAGTATAATTTTGATTATGTCTCTAAGACTTTCAAATTTGGCATGAAACTACATCTTAGCTTAGGCTATAACATTACTAGGGATAGAATTTAGATTGAGGTGTCTTCACCAAAGTTGTAGCTTATTCTCTTATCTTTAAATTGGTATAAAGTTTGTAATTTTTTGATATCTAAGCTGAAATATATGAATTGTACAATTAGAGAGGCTGATCATGTGCTAGCCAAAAGTTCAAATGTGCACAGTTTGTGGTATTTTTCGCATAATTCATAGTATACTAAATCAAATTAGATGATCTTGGAGTCATTATAAACTTAAGACATTTTTGAACAATTTTACAGAAGAAAGTGTTACCTAATTTAGCCATTTACTTTATCAGATTTAGCATGCAAAACTGACCCGTATGTGTATTAGAAGAAAAATATGAAGTGGTCAATGAAATTATGAAATTGTTTTGACATTGATTTGATTTGGTCCGATTATAAATATAAATGGTATTAATGACTTTGATATCTGAATGAATTGTTGATAAGGATCACAATAAAATACCTCGGAATTTTCATGAACATGCATTGTACATATTCAGTATACATGAATGTGCATAAATGAATACATAATTATACATATTGTGATATGTGTGAATGTATTGTCTGTATAGAGGAATGCATTGAACGACAACATACTGACATTGCCGGTACTTCAAGACAATAGTTGTTTGGAGCATACTGTGAGTAACCTAGACGGTCTCACTTAATTACTTGTTTGTTTAATTTCTATTTTGAAATGATTGAATGAATGAGGCTTGATTGTTGATTCCGGACAATGAAGGTCCAATGACTGTGATATTGGATTGAGATATTGAAGTGCTGCTTGTATGTGAATGTGCACAACTATGTGCTTCATAATATGATTGATTGTGTTGACTGTGTACTAGATTCCGGACAATATTTGTCCGAGGCGTTTTGATGCATGAAAATGATATTAGAAGTGCTGATTGAATGTGAATGTGTCTGCTTAAATGATTTTTTGATTCTCAACTGAAAAGTTGAATGTCGGACCTAATCCGATGACCACTACTACTATGACTATTACTGTAACTGATACTATGACTGATATACTATTATATTACATGCTAATGTAAGTGATTGAATTTGATGACCAAACTGTGGTATGAACTTCATTCCGATGCATGTAATATTAAGGAGTTGTGACTGGTGTTGCTACTGATACTATTACTGATAAGAGCTTTAAGCTCCCGCATATGTGGTTTGAGCCTATGACTTATCGTGATCAATGAGTCACAGACTGACTGACTGAGCCAGATAATTCAGGATACTGTAAAAGCACACAGTCACAACAATATAAAAATGAATGTGAGTCTCATGCATATCGCATCCCCATATAATTTGAATTTATTGAATGATTCGCAAAGCTGTGTGAATGTCATTATATGATTGAACTATTTAACTGAGAAATGATTTATCTGTGATAGTATTTGATACTTGTCAAGTGGCTTTGAATTGTATGATTACCTATTATAATTGATCTTGTTTTATGATATGAGTGAACCATTGAGGATGGTTACTTTGCTGAGTTCGCAAAACTTATCAAAATTGCACCGTTGCTTTTCAGGTTCGAGAGTGAGACGATCTAGCTTCTAAGACTTGGTAGAAGCATATTTTGTGTAGTTGTTACTGTCAGATTTGGTTCAAAGGTCGATCAGCTGGGATTGAGGACATAGTTGTTTTCTTTTGGGTTTATAGTATGTGGTGCGTACTGAGTTGTTTATGTTCATAAGACAATGTTGTATAAACATGGAAGATATTATTCTATATGAAACAATGTAAATCATGGTTTGATATAATGTGATAACATTTTGGGTTTTTAAAATATGTGATTGATGGTTTAGTGTATGATGCCATATTATATACAGTGAAGGTGAGTTAATTAACATGTCATTTCTGACAGGCATGTACACGTGTATCTGATGGAAACACGTGCATATGTCAGTTGGGAATGGGGTGTTACAGGCTTTATGATAGGGAAGCCCGATATGGAAGTTATATAAATAAGTTAAGGTCTCCTACAGTTGCTCATATCAATCACGAGCATAAGGAATCTTTGACCCGTTAAGAGAGCTCGTATTTTGAAAAAACTGTAGAAAGACCTAGCTTATGTCTCAGTGAAGGATTCCCGTGAAGACGGCGGTGGATTCGGGATCATTTCCGTGTCAGAAAGCTCGTTTGAAGTTTCAGAACTAAAATCAGGTACATTCTATATTTCTCCACTTTTACCCTTTCACGTTCGATCCAGGTACATTATTAAGATCCCATTACATATTCTGTGGTATCAGAGCGGGAACATGATTGGGTGGTTAAAAATGAAGATTTTTTGGCTTTTTCTCTATAAGGTTTTTGGACATTTCACTTTCGTTTCTCGATTTTTTCTTGTTTTTATTGCATAAAGTTGTGTACATATATTTCGCCTTGAGAAATGGGTTGAAAACGACTCTGGGAAGTAGAAAAAATCATCCCAAAATTTACCAAATATCTCCTTTTTTCGACGAGAGAGGCGTTACGGTCGGGCGTGTGTGCACCACACACCCGACAATGCACAGTGTCGTGGGCATGTGGCCATGTAAGGCGCGTGCGTTGCACACGCCGACAAGTACCCACATAAGGGTCAGATGCATCTCCTGCACATCTGTGTTGGCGTGTGTTCGACACGCGCCATCCGTGCAGACACGCGGCTGATGTTGTTATCAATGTCAGCAGCTGACGTCATGATGATGTCAGCAGCTGACGTCATGATCGTATGGGCAGGTCAGTTATAGTTACAAAAAAAAAACAAAACGCAAAAATTTTAGATTTCATGTAAGAGTTGCCCAGGGTATTTTGGGTTAGTTTTTAGGTTCGAGAAATTTTTAAAGTGAAATTTTCCAATTTCTGGATTTATTACATTAATAATAAATTAAAGTTTAACTCCAAAAAAGGAACAATTTTGAGTAAATTTTCATGCTTCAGACATCACGTTAAGGAGATGCTTCAAGCTTTCGTGTCTCGGGTCTCATATTCAGTGTTCGAGATCGCACGATCGTTAATCGGAAAAAGGAACGGAGACATTTTGAAGCCATTTTAAATGAATTTTTGTGCAATGAACTTGCCATAAAGGAGATACATGAGGTTTTCATATCTCGGGTGATCAGTTCGGTATTCAGTAATGCACAATAATGAATTTTTCAAAGAATGTCTTCATCATGTGTATGTGATAATGAGACTGTGCATTCGATTTTGCATTTATTGAAGTTATATTGTCACATACCATATGCCTATAAAGAATGTGAGGATGACATAAAAATGTATCCCTTGTGTTTGTGGACTTTTTGAGTGTTGATGAGAATGTAGTCACCACAGTGGCCTTTAGAGTCAATATTTTGAATTGTTTTGCTTACATGTTAGGGGATGTCTTTGGTCTCATGTTTGGTCATTCTGTCCACAGATGTTGGTTGACATTTTGAGATGTGCATAAAAGCATTAGATAGAGGAAAGTTGTTGCTTAAATGATCTATTCATCCACAGGTGGTAGTGTCATGAGAGCTAACGGTTTGTACTCTGATCGCTTTTATGTGTAGAGGTCTAGTTACATATATTATGCAATCAGCTCATAGGTTTTTCATAATATGTGTGATCGGATTTTCAAGAAAGATACTGTTTAAATGGCTTTCAGTATCGCTATTGTCCTACATTTGTGCTGATTTAATTAAAGTTAATATAAAGTCACCTTTTCGATCAATAAAATCAGTATCACTATTGAAACTCTAACCGATTTCAATATAAAGAAAAGAATTGAGGTTGATATGGCCATAAGGACGGACGATTTGTACTCTGATCGCTTTTATGTGTGGAGGTCTAGTTACATATATTATGCATTCAGCTCACAAGTTTTTCATAATATGTGTAATTGGATTTTTAAGAAAGATACTGTTTAAATGGCTTTCAGTATCACTGTTGTCCTACATTTGTGCTGATTTAATTAATGTTAATATAAAGTCACCTTTTCGGTCAATAAAATTAGTATCACTATTGAAACTCTGACCAATTTCAATACAAAGAAAAGAATTGAGGTTGATATGGCCATAGGGACGGACAGGCCATCACTACCTACATCCATGAGCTCAAAAGCTCATAAAGTAGCTTATGAAGCCCAAGATCGATCTGACATATTGTATCTTATAACCATTAAGAAATCCATACCTGACCATCTACTTAGTGAACTTCTGGACATAAACATAGTGAAGTAATTTCTTGGAAAGGTCTCCTAGAGGTACAATGTCTCATTGATTATTGAGATGAGTGTCTTGAATAAGGAATTATTCTCTGTAAGGTATACGGGAGAAAAGGGAGAGCAAGGAGAACATATCAAGAAACATTCATCTTCACAGTAGACCGAAGATATTGCACATTCCTCTTCCTAATGTCTTTATAGTTTACTAGACTCTGGATACACTCCCTCCAGAGTTAAGTAATTTGGTGATGACATATTATTCACAGGATGAGGAATGGGACTTAAATGCTTTAAATTTCCCATTTAGTTGTTAAGGAGGAGAAACTCAAGCTTGTTACTTCTACAGCCCTCGATGCAACTAAATAGAAGGAAAAGATGAAGCACATTAAGATTGAAGTTATAAAGATTGAATTCTTCTCCACATGCTGATGTTGGCCAATCTAGTATTGATGATGGTCCTAGGGACATAAAGTAGCCAACAATATAAGGCTTAGAAGGGAAGACTGTGACTGTCAGATAACTTCTTAGCTTGTCAATTTTTGAATCTGATTTGCGGTAGTTGCATTAAGTGCTTAGTGACTATATAGTGGAGTATTTGTTCAAGGTGCTTCCATGATGCAGGGGTTCATATCTGGGATTAAGCCAAATAAAGAAGGAGGAACTAATGGTTCATAATAATGAAGAAGTGGAACTAATATCTATGAGGATGTATGTACTGAATCATGTAGCAAAGTTCATTTAGATTTTTACACAAAATATTTTAATATGATCTTTGGATCAATTTTGGACAAAGAAAGTTGACGTTTTGTATTTAATACTTCTATTTTACAAATGTCTCTAATGGAAAGCATAATGGTACAACTTTCTTGTCATATGGTTTGTATAAAATGTGTCTTACCCCTAATTAGATATATGCTTCTTCGTAGCTGAACAAGTCATGAAATGAAGAACCTTGATGAATGAAAAATCATACATGGTGTGGCATAAAAGTTTAAGCCACATTTCCAGAGCTAGGGTTGAGAGATTGATTAAAGAAAGCATTAGCTCAATTCTAGATTGTGATGATCGGGAAACATGTGTTAACTATTACAAGGGTAAGTTGACTAAATTAGGATATTGAGATCAACTCATGCTTCTGACTTGTTGAGTATGGTACATAAGGATATCAGAAGATCTTATATAGTTGCATTGTGCAATCCTAAATGTATTGTGACATTTATTGATGATTATTACCATTACGGTTACGAGTTCTCGCTTAAAGTTTGAAGGTTGAGAACCAACTGGAAAAATTCATCAAGATAGTCAGATTTGACCATAGAGGAGAATATCATGGCAAACATGGTATTTCAGACCTTGAAAAGTTCCGTTTGCCAAATATAAGGAATTGGTTGAGACAGTGACTTGATTCACTATACTAAGTAGTCTTGAGCAAAATGGTATGTTGCCGAAAGGCATAACCGCACCTTAAAAGAATTGAAGAAGTTAATGCAAAACAAGACTAATCTACCTAATTATCTAGAAGAGTGAAAATCCAGTCTTACAAACATTCGTGTGTGGGGCTGCCCTACCGAGGTGGTATAATCCTTACAAAGAAAAATTGCATACTCATGCTCATTGCTAGTTAGATATCCTGACCACTCTGAAGGGTACATATTTTACTGTAGAGAAGGAAGGAACAAAATAGTGAAAGCATAGATAGCTACATTTCTGGAATATGATGTCTAAGATGATGGTGGACCCTTTGACCCTTCGAATGATAACAGAGTGGATACTATAATTATTATGTAGCCATCACTCATATAGTTAGATCTAGTAGATCTAGATCTTAGTACCCTACCTGTACAGGAACAAGAACTCATATCTATACACAGAGGTTCCTAGGGGTACAAGATCTAATATAGTTGTGAAAATCCACTAGAGTGAGATAACCTATTATCCCATTAAATATCATAGTCAATTACGTGAACATGTCTATAATATTAGACATATTAAGAATCCAGTTACTTTTACAAAAGTTGTTTTTGTACCCGCAGTTGAAGTATGGTGGGCTATAATGACTTATGAGATGCAAACCATAAAGCATAGTAAGGTCTGGGAGCTAGTTGATTTTGTAGTGGAACTGTAAACCTGTTAGTTGTAAATGAAGTTTAAGACCTAAAGGATTACAGGATACAGTTCAGCGGTTTATGGACTAGCTCAGTTGCCTGATGGTTCACTCAAGGAGAAATGTTAACTTTGGTGTTACTTTTCCTCTTGTATCCTCGTAGGATACATTTTGAGTGACTAGGGCAATTGTAGCTCATGATGATAAAGAGTTATATCAGATGGTTGTCAAAACTGCTTTCCTGAATAAAGACCTTTAGAAAGTGTTATATATGGTACAACTAGAAGGATTTCTACATCCTAATGTAACTGACATGGTTTGCATGTTATGCAGATCAATATGTGATTTACATCAAACCTCCCAAAAATAAAACCTTACAGTTGATGAGGTTATTACCTTTTCTAAATTCATGGAAAATAAAGTTAAAAGATGCTTGTACTATGAGATTAGGGAGAGCAACGTTATCTTCCTATTACAACATGAGGATAATGTATTGCTAACATCAAATTACCTGACTATGTTTTATAAGGTTAAGCAACTTTTGGTCAAGAACTTTGACATAAAGGACCCTAGCATAACATCTTCTATCCTAGGTATTCGAATTCACTGGGACATATCTTAACACTAAGCCTACCTCTCGCAAAATGCATACATTGAGTATAAGTTACAAAGGTTTAATACAGTTAACTATAAACCTGTCGTAACACATATCTCTCATAGTGAGAGATAATCTTTGGCATATTATCCAAAGAATAAAGTAAAGAGACGGAAAAATTATGCCGCTATTCCTTAATTTTCTTGTAGTGATCCGTAATAGCGGCGGAAAAATTCCGACGCTATTTACCGATGGACATGATATTTCCGTCGGTAACACAGATGCTTTGGCGACAGAAAGAGACATCCGTCGGTAAAGATGGAGTGAAAATTTTCACGCAATATTTACGACAGAATATAGCGACGTTAGCAAAATTACCGTCGGCAAAAATGCGCAAAATGTTCACGCAATTTTTTGGCTACGGGTAAAATCCAACAGAAATGCTACGGTTGGTATATATACCGACGGAAGAAAGATTACCGTCGGTGAATTAGAAACTCTGAAAGAAACTAGATTACCGACGGATACAAGCCTACCGTCGGAAAAAATGAACTTGACCAACCATTTTACCGACGGAAATAAATGTTCCGTCGGTGAATTGGTAACCATATCGCTGACGGAGCTCTTCATTCCGACGGTAAACGTCGAGTCAGCGGTGGAGATTCTTCCAGAATATATGCTTTACCGACGGAATTGGATTACCGTTGGTATTTGAGTTATTCGACCTACTAATCCCGCCCATTTACCGACGGAAAGGGTCGGCATCCTCGATCGTCATGTTAATGTGGAACCCTACTTTACCGACGGAACACTCGATTCTGTCGGTAAATGGGCGTCTTTATAACCCGCGCCGACCCCCCTCATCCACGCCTCCCATTTTTCTTCTCTTCTCCGCGGTTTCACTCTGGTTCTCTTGAAGTTTCCGACCCCTTTTCTGTAGTTTGAGGTAAACTTTATTATTATTATGTTATTTTTATAAGGAAAGCATGCTAGAAAATGAGATTAGTTTGAGATTAATAAATGAGGTTAGTTTGAAATTGTAGAATTAAACATTTAATTGTGAATTTGTTGTATATTTAAATATTGTTATTAATTATGAATAATGATTATTAGTAGTAAATATTAATA
>JAOSBN010114616.1:0-10154 GCA_027563595.1 Erythroxylum suave
AAATTTTCCGATTATTCGTTTCGCTCTGATGATGCGATTTGTATTCCGACTAGCGATTTCTCGCTTTTCGATTTTTCCGTTTTTCGATGTTCCGTTTTTCGGTTGGGATCCGGTTCCCGGATCGGGTCCCAACACTTAAGGTGCACCAACATGCTGTTTTTGCCATCGACGATGCCTAGCAACCGTGCCGACGAGCTCTTTTGCCCACCGAAGGTGAACCAAGGTGGTGTTTTTCCCACTGAAGTTGCCTAGAGACCGTACAAAAGATGCAACAATGGGTTGCTTTTCCTACCAAACCTACCCAACGATCGTGCCAACGAGCTGTTTTGCCAAAAGAAGGTGCATCAGGTTCTATTTTTCCTAGCGAAGGTGCCTTATGACCATGCCAACTGACTATTTTGACGACCGAAGGTGCACCAAGGTGCTATTTTTCCCAGTGAAGATGCCTAGCGACCGTCCCGATTGGCTGTTTTGCCCATTGTAGGTGCACCAAGGTGTTGTTTTTCCCATCGAAGGTGCCTAGCGACCGTGTCCACAAGCTGTTTGGCACACCGAAAGTGCCCCAAGGTGCTGTTTTTCCTTCCGAACATGTCTAGAAACTTTGCCGAAGGGCTGTTTTGCTCACCGAAGGAGCACCAAGGTGTTGTTTTTCTAACCGAAGGTGCCTAGCAACTGCGTCAATTGGCTATTTTGCCCACCAAATGCACCAACGTGTTGTTTTTCCCACTGAAGGTGCCCAATGGGAAGTTTTTCCCACTGAAGGTGCCTAACAATCGTGCCAATGGGTTGTTTTTCTGATGGAAGGTGCACCAAGGTGATGTTTTTCCTACTGAAGGATCCTAACAAACATACCAACGAGCTATTTTGCCCATCGAAATTGGACCAGCGAGTAGTTTTTCTCACCAAAAGTGCCTAGCGACCATGCCCGCGAACTGTTTTGCCCACCGAAGGTGTACCAACGTGCTACTTTTCCCACTGAAGGTGCGTAGTGATTATGCCGAGAGGCTGTTTTGGCCACCTAAGGTTTACCAACGTGCTGTTTTTCCTACCAAAGGTTCCCAACGAGCTATTTTTCCCACCAAAGGTGTGTAGCGACTGTGCTAATGGGTCATTTTGCTAATCGAAGGTGAACCAAGATAATGTTTTTGCCACCTTAGGAGCTAAGCGATAGTGCCGACGGGCTGTTTTGCCCACCGTAGGTGGACCAAAGTACTGTTTTAGCCATCGAAGGTGTCTAGCGACCATATCAATGGGATGTTTTGCCAATGCATCAAGGTGTTGTTTTTCTCACCGAAGGTGTCTAGCGACTGTACCGACAGTCAGTTTTGTCCATAGAAGTTGCACCAACATGTTGCTTTTCCCACAGAAGGTGCCTAATGACTGTGCCAACTAGTTGTTTTGCCCACCGAAGGTGCACCAACAAGCTGTTTTTACCACCTAAGGTGCATAACAACCTTGTCGACGGGCTGTTTTGCCTACCAAAGGTACACCGAGGCGTTGTTTTTCTCACCGAATGTGCCTAGCGACTGTGCCGATGGGCTGTTTTGCCCATAGAAGGTGCACCAACGTGCTGTTTTTCTCAACGAAGGTGCTAGTGACCGTGCTGACAGATATTTTGCCCACCAAAGGTGCACCAGCATGCTCTTTTTCTCACTGAAGGTGCCCAATGGGTCGTTTTTCCCACCGAAGTTCCCTAGTGTATGTGCCAATGAGCTATTTTATCCACTGAAGATGCCTAATGACCTTGTCGACTAGCTGTTTTATCCACCTTAGGTGCACGATCATGTTGTTTTTCTCACCGAAGGTGCCTAGCAACCATGCCAACCGGCTGTTTTGCCCACCGATGGTGCACCAAGGTGTTGTTTTTCCCATCGAAGCAACCTAGCGACCGTACCAACGGGCAGTTTTGTCCATCAAAGGTGCACCAATCCGTTGTTTTTCCCGCCGAAGGTGGCTCGCGATCGTGGCCTGGATTCTTTCACCCACCGAAGGTGCAACAAGGCGTTGTTTTTCCCACTGAAGGTGCCTAGTGATCTTGCCAACGGGCTGTTTTGCCCACCGGAGGGGCCCCAAGTTGTTGTTTTTCTCACAGAAGGTGCCTAGTGACTGTGCCGACAGGCTGTTCTGCCCACCAAAGGTGCATCAATGTGCTGTTTTTCCCACCGAAGGTGCCCAATGGGCAGTTTTTTCTACCAAAGGTGCCTAGCATCTGTGCCAACAGGTTGATTTGCCGACCGAAGGTGCACCAAGGTGCTATTTTTCCCACTGAAGGAGCCTATTGTTCGTACCGAGGAGCTGTTTTGCCCACCGAAGGTGCACCAATGTGCTATTTTTCCCACCGAAGGTGCCTAGCAATCACTTCGATGGGTTGTTTTGCCTACCAAAGATGCACCAAGGTGTAGTTTTTCTCACCAAAGGTGCCCAACAGGCTGTTTTTCTCACCAAAAGTGCCCAAGGCTTGCTTTTCCCACCGAAGAGCACCAAGGTGTTATTTTTCCCGTCAAAGTTGCCTAGCGACCATGCTGTCAGGCTGTTTTGCCCACCGAAGGTGCACCAAGGTGTTGTTTTCCCCACCCAAGGTGCCCACCAGGTTTCTTTTCGCACTGAAGTTGCCTAGCGACCGTGCCAACGGGCTGTTTTGTTCCTACCGAAGGTGCATAACAATCTTGCCAATATACTGTTTTTCCCACCGAAGGTGCACCAAGATGTTGTTTTCTTATACAATGTGCCTAGCAGCTGTGCTGATGGGCTCTTTTACCTACCCATGGTTCACCAACGTGATGTTTCTCCCACCGAAGGTGCGTAACGGGCCATTTTTCCCATGAAAGGTGCCTAGCGATCGTGCCAACGGGCAGCTTTTCCTACCGAAGGTGCACTAAGGAGCTATTTTCCCACCGAAGGTGCCTAGCTGGCGGGCTATTTTTCCCACCAAAGGAGCACCAAGGTGCTATTTTTCTCACCAAAGGTGTCTAGCAACCATGCCGACGGGCTGTTTTGCCCATCAAAGGTGCACCAATGTGTTGTTTTTCCCACTGAAGGTGCCCAATGGGCTGTTTTGCCGACTGAAGGTGCATCAAGGTGCTATTTTTCCCGCCGAAGGTGCCTAGCGACTATGCCAACGTGCTATTTCACCATCTGAAGATGCACCAAGGTGCTGTTTTTCCTACCGAAGGAGCCTAGCGACCGTACCTATGGGTTGTTTGGCCGGTCGAAGGTGCACCAAAGTGTTGTTTTTCCTGCTGAAGGAGCCCAGCAACCGTGCTGACAATCTATTTTGCCCACCAAGGTGCCTAGCAACTGTTCCGATGGGCTATTTTGCCCATCGAAGTTGGCTAGCGACCTTGCCATGGTGCTATTTTGCTGACCGAAGGTGCACCAACGTGTTGTTTTTCCCACAGAAGGTGCCTAGCAACTGTGTTGACAGACTATTTTGCCCACCGAAGGTGTACCAACATGCTATTTTTCCCACCGAAGTTGCCTAGCAACCACACCCACGGGCTGTTTGGCCAACCAAAGGTGCACAAAGGTGCTGTTTTTCTCACCAAAGTTGCCTAGCGACCGTGCCAACGGGCTATTGGCCCTACTGAAGGTGCACCAAGGTGTTATTTTTCCCATCAAACGTGCCTAACGGCCCTGCAGATGGGCTATTTTGCCCATCAAAGATGATTTTCTCATCGAACATGTTGTTTTTCTCACCGAATGCAGGTCGCAACATGCCAACGGACTATTTTTCCCAGCGAAGGTTCACTAACATGCTGTTTTTTGCACCGATACAGCACCAACATGTTTTTTTGACTGATGGTGCCCAACTGGTCCTTTTTCCCCTTGAAGGTGCCTAACGATTATGCCAACGGGCTGTTTTGCCCACCAAAGGTGCACCAAGGTGTTTTTTTCCTCACCGAAGGTGCCTGGCGACCATGAGTATGAGCTATTTTGCCCAATAAAGGTGCACCAAGGTGCTATTTTTCTCACCGAAGGTGCGTAGCGACCGTGCCGACGGGTTGCTTTGCCCATAGAAGCTGCCCAACAGGATTTTTTCCCATTGAAGGTGCCTAGCAATCATGCCAACAGGCTATTTTGCCGACCGAAGGTGCACCAAGATCCTATTTTTCCTACCGAAGTAGCGTAGCGACCGAGCCGACGGGCCATTTTGCCCACCAAAGGTGCACCAATGTGTTGTTTTCCTCACCAAAGGTGCCTAGCAACCATGTCGACAGGCTTTTCTGCCCACTAATGGTGCACCAAGGTGCAGTTTTTCTCGCTGAAGGTCCACCAATGTGTTGTTTTTCCCCCCAAAGGTTCCCAACGAGCTTTTTTCCCCGTGAAGGTGCCTAGCAATCCTGCCGACGGACTATTTTACCAACTAAAGGTGCTATCTTTCCCTCCGAAGGTGCCTAGCAAGCATGTCGGCTTATTGTGTTGCCTATGAAAGGTGCGCCAAGGTGCAGTTTTTCTCTCCGAAGGTGCCTAACGACTGTGGCCACGAATAGTTTTCCCATCGAAGGTGTAGCAACATCCTGTTTTTCCCACTGAAGGTGCCTAGCAACCGTTCCAACGAGCTATTTTTCCCACAGAAGGTGCGTCAATGTTCTATTTTTCCCACAGAAGGTGCGTCAATGTTCTATTTTTCCCACGGAATGTACCCAACGGGTTGTTTATCACATCAAAGGTGATTGCTGACTGTGCCAACCCCATGTTTTGCCGACTGAAGGTGCTCTAAGGTGAGATTTTTTTCCACCGAAGGAGCCTAGCGATCGAGCCGAAGGCCTACTTTACCCACCGCAGGTGCACCAACATGCTATTTTTCCCACTGAAGGTACCTAGCCACCATACCTATGAGGTATTTTGCCTACTGAAGCTGCACCAAGGTTTTGTTTTTCTCAACAATGGTGCCTAGTGACCGTGCGAATGAGATGTTTTGCCCATCGAAGGTGGACACAGGTGCCGTTTTTCCCACCGAAGATGCGTCACAAGCTATTTTGCCCACCAAAGGTGCACCAAGGTGCCTTTTTCTCACCGAAGGTGCCTAGTGACAGTGTTGACAGGCTGTTTAGCCCACCGAAGCTGCACCAATGTGTTGTTTTTCCTACTGAAGGAGCCCAACGGGCTGTTTTTCCTACGGAAAGTGCCTAGCAACCATGCCAACAGGCTATTTTGCTGACCAAAGATGCACCAAGGTGCTGTTTTTTCAACCGAAGGAGTTTAGCGATCGTGCCGATATACTGTTTTGCCCACCGAAGGTGCACCAACTTGTTGTTTTCCCCATCGAAGGTGTCCAACGAGCTATTTTCACACCGAAGGTGCCTAGCAATCGTGCCAATAGGCTATTTTGCTGACCGAAGGTGCACCAAGATCCTGTTTTTCCTACCGAAGTAGTGTACGACTGAGCCGACGGGCTGTTTTGCCCACCGAAGGTGCACCAACGTGTTGTTTTCCTCACTAAAGCTGCCTACCAATCATGTCGACAAGCTTTTCTGCCTAGTAGTGGTGCACCAAGGTGCAGCTTTTCTCGCTGAAGGTCCACCAACGTGTTGTTTTTCCCTCAAACGTGAAGTTGCCTGGTGATCCTACCAACGGGCTATTTTGCTAACCAAAGGTGCCGCAAAGGTGCCGCAAAGGTGCTATTTTTCCCTCCAAAGGTGCCTAGGAAGCAGGCCGATCTGTTGTGTTGCCCACCAATGGTGCGCCAAGGTGCAGTTTTTCTCACCAAAGGTGCCTAGCGACTGTGGCCACGAACAGTTTTGCCCACCGAAGGTGTAGCAATGTCCTGTTTTTCCCAACGAAGGTGCCTAGCAGCCGTTCCAACGGGCTGTTTTTCCCACGGAAGGTGCACCAACGTTCTGTTTTTCCCACGGAAGGTGCCCAACGGGCTGTTTAACGCATCAAAGGTGATTGCTGACTGTGCCAGCCCCATGTTTTGCCGACTAAAGGTGCTCCAAGGTGAAGTTTTTTTCCACCGAAGGAACCTAGCGAACCAGCCGAAGGGCTACTTTACCCACCGTAGGTGCAACAACGTGTTGTTTTTCCCACTGAAGTTGCCTAGCCACCGTACCGACAAGCTATTTTGCCTATTAAAGGTGCACCAAGGTTTTGTTTTTCTCAGCAAAGGTGCCTAGTGACCGTGTGAACGAGATGTTTTGCCCATCGAAGGTGGACACAGGTGCCGTTTTTCATACCAAAGATGCCTCACAAGCTATTTTGCCCACCGAAGGTGCACCAAGGTGCCTAGCGACCGTGCCGACAGGCGGTTTAGCCCACCGAATCTGCACCAATGTGTTGTTTTTCCCACTGAAGGAGCCCAACGGGCTATTTTTCCTACCAAAAGTGTCTAGCAACCGTGCCAACAGGCTATTTCGTTGACCAAAGATGCACCAAGGTGCTGTTTTTCCTATCGAAGGAGCCTAGCGATCGTGCCGATTGGTTGTTTTGCCCACCGAAGGTGCACCAACGTGTTGTTTTCCCCATCGAAGGTGTCCAATGAACTGTTTTCGCACCGAAGGTGCCTAGCAATCGTGCCAATAGGCTATTTTGCTGACTGAAGGTGCACCAAGATCCTATTTTTCCTACCGAAGTAGCGTAGCGACCGAACCGACGGGCTATTTTGCCCACTGAAGGTGCACCAACGTGTTGTTTTCCTCACCAAAGGTGCCTAGCAACCATGTCGACAGGCTTTTCTGCCCACCAAGGTGTAGTATTTCTCACTGAAGGTCCACCAACGTGTTGTTTTTCCCCCCGAATGCGAAGGTGCCTAGCGATCCTGCCAATGGGTTATTTTGCCAACCAAAGGTGCCACAAAGGTGCTATTTTTCCCACCAAAGGTGCCTAGAAAGCATGCCGACCTGTTGTGTTGTCCACAAAAGGTGCACCAAGGTGCAGTTTTTCTCACCGAAGGTGCCTAGCAACTGTGGCCAAGAACAATTTTGCCCACCGAAGGTGTAGCAACGTCCTGTTTTTCCCACTGAAGGTGCCTAGCAACCGTTTCGACGAGTTGTTTTTCCCACGGAAGGTGCGCCAACGTTCTATTTTTCCCACGGAAGGTGCCCAACAAGTTGTTTATCGCATCAAAGGTGCTTGCTGACTGTGCCAACCCCATGTTTTGCCGACTGAAGGTGCTCCAAGGTGAGGTTTTTCTCTACCGAAGGAGCCTAGCGACTGAGCCGAAGGTCTACTTTACCCACCGTAGGTGCACCAACATTTTGTTTTTCCCACTGAACGTGCCTAGCCACCATACCGACGAGCTATTTTGCCTACTTATGGTGCACCAAAGTTTTGTTTTTCTCAGCAAAGGTGCCTAGTGACCGTGCGAACGAGATGTTTTGCCCATCGAAGTTGGACATAGGTGTCGTTTTTCCCACCGAAGATGCCTCACAAACTATTTTGCCCACCGAAGATGCACCAAGATGCCTTTTTCTCACCGAAGGTGCCTAGCGACCTTGCCGATAGGCTGTTTTTCCTATCGAAAGTGCCCAGCAACCATGCCAACAGGCTATTTTGCTGACCAAAGATGCACCAAGGTGTTGTTTTCCCAGCCAAAGGAGCCTAGAGATCATGTCGTTAAGCTATTTTCCCTACCGAAGGTGCACCACCGTGTTGTTTTCCTCATCAAAGGTGTCCAATGAGCTGTTTTCGCACCGAAGTTGCCTAGCAATCGTGCCAATAGGCTATTTTGCCGAACGAAGGTGCACCAAGATCTTGTTTATCCTACCGAAGTAGCACAGCAACCGAGCCGACGGGCTGTTTTCCCCACCGAAGGTGCACCAACGTGTTGTTTTCCTCACCAAAGGTGCCTAGCGACCATGTCGACAGACTTTTCTGCCCACCAATGGTGCACCAAGGTGCAGTTTTTCTTGCTAAAGGTCCACCAACGTGTTGTTTATCCCTCCGAATGCGAAGGTGCCTAGCGATCCTGCCAACGGGCTATTTTGCCAACCAGAGGTGCCGTAAAGGTGCTGTTTTTCCCACCAAAGGTGCCTAGCAAGCATGCCGACCTGTTGTTTTGCCCACCAAAGGTGCGCCAAGGTGTAGTTTTTCTCACCGAAGGTGCCTAGTGACTGTGGCCACGAATATTTTTGCCCACCAAAGGTGTAGCAACGTCCTGCTTTTCCCACCGAAGGTGCCTAGCAATCGTTCCGACGAGCTATTTTTCCCATGGAAGGTGCGCCAACGTTCTGTTTTTCCCACGGAATGTGCCCAACGGGCTGTTTATCGCATCAAAGGTGCTTGCTGGCCGTGCCAACCCCATGTTTTGCCGACTGAAGGTGCTCCAAGGTGAGGTTTTTTTCTACCGAAGGAGCCTAGCGACCGAGCCAAAGGGCTACTTTACCCACCGCAGGTGAACCAACGTACTGTTTTTCCCACTGAAGGTGCCTAGCCACCGTACCGACGAGCTATTTTGCCTACTGAAGGTGCACCAAGGTTTTGTTTTTCTCAACAAAGGTGCTTAGTGACCGTGCGAACCATATGTTTTGCCCATCGAAGGTGGACACAGGTGCCATTTTTCCCACCGAAGTTGCCTCACAAGCTATTTTGCACACTGAAGGTGAACCAAGGTGCCTTTTTCTCACCGAAGGTGCCTAGCGACCGTGCCGACAGGTTGTTTTTCCTATCGAAAGTGCCTAGCAACCACGCCAACAGGCTATTTTACTGACCAAAGATGTACCAAGGTGTTGTTTTTCCAACCGAAGGAGCCTAGTGATCATGTCGATCAGCTGTTTTGCCCACCGAAGTTGCACCAATGTGTTGTTTTCCCCATCGAAGGTGTCCAACGAGCTGTTTTCGCACCGAAGGTGCCTAGAAATCGTGCCAATAGGCTATTTTGCGGACCGAAGTAGCCTAGCGACCGAGCCAAAGGGCCGTTTTACCCAACGATGGTGCACCAACGTGTTCTTTTTCCCACCAAAGGTGCCTAGCAACCATGTCGACAGGCCTTTTTGCCCACCAATGCTGCACCAAGGTGCAGTTTTTCTCGTCGGAGGTGCGCCAACGTGTTCTTTTCCCCCCAAAGGTGCCCAACGGGCCTTTTTCCCCACGAAGGTGCCTAGCGATCGTCCCAATAGGCAATTTTTCCCACCAAAGGTGCCGCAAAGGTTCTTTTTTTCCCACCAAAGGTGCCTAGCAAGCATGCCGACGGGCTGTTTTGCCCACAAAAGGTGCGCCAAGGTGCAGTTTTTCTCACCAAAGGTGCCTAGCGAGTGCGCCCAGGAACTATTTTGCCCATCGAAGGTGTAGCAACGTGATGTTTTTCCCACCGAAGATGCCTAGCAACTGTGCCGACGGGCTGTATTGCCCACTAAAGTTGCAGCAAGGTGCTACTTTTTCCATAGAAAGTGCCCAACGACCTGTTTTTCTCGCCGAAGGTGCTTGCTGACCATGTCAACACCTTGTTTTGTCGACCAAAGGTGCACCACGGTGATATTTTTTCCACCAAAGGAGCCTAGCGACCGTGCCGATGGGCTATTTTACCCACCGAAGGTGCACCAACGTGATATTTTTCCTACCGAAGGTGCCTAGCCACTGTATCAATGAGCTATTTTGACTACCAAAGGTGCACCAAGGTGTCGTTTTTCTCACAAAAGGTGCCCAGCGACCTTGCGAACAAGATGTTTTGCCCACCGAAGGTGGACACAGGTGCTATTTTTCCTACCGAAGATGCCTCACGGGCTATTTTGCCCACCGAAGGTGCATCAAGGTGCCCTTTTCTCACCGAAGGTGCCTAGCGACCTTGCCAACAGGCTGTTTTGCCCATCAATGGTGCACCAATGTGTTGTTTTTCCCTCTGAAAGAGCCCAACGAGCTGTTTTGCCGACCGAAGGTGCACCAAAGTGTTGTTTTTCCAACCAAAGGAGCCTAGCGACCGTTTCGACTAGCTGTTTTGCCCACCGAAGATGCACCAACGTGTTGTTTTCCCCATCGAAGGTGTCTAACGAGCTATTTTCACACCGAAGGTGCCTTGCAATCGTGTAAACAACCTATTTTGCTGACCGAACGTGCACCAACATCCTATTTTTCCCACCGAAGTACACTACAAGAAAATAATCAAATAGCGGCGGAACAATTCCGACGGAAGGACTTCCGTCAGAAAATAGCGACGGAATATCGTTTTCCGTCGCTATAATAGCAACATTTCCGACGATACAAAACGTCCGTCGGAAAAG
>JAOSBN010114617.1:0-10153 GCA_027563595.1 Erythroxylum suave
ATGGGTTGGTCATGAATTTGTATGTATGTGTCATGAATGAAGAATAAATATGGGTGATGTCTTGTTTTGAGTATATGATTTGTTAAAAATTGATAAGTTATTGTTGTTGAGATGATTTTTGAGATAGAAATGTCATTATGATAAATGTGTATATGATGTGTTTTGTTTGGTGTATATGATCAAGCATGAATTTTGAATTGTGTATAGATGATCTTGAACTATAATTAGGGTATTATTGAAGAATAAATGATGTGGATATAAGTTAGAAGTGATAGATTAAGCAAAAGAGATGAATTAGGAAGAGATCGATGAGGAAGTGTGCTGGAAATGTGTTAGATGTAGTGGTTCAACTGAACATGCGTCATTTTTTTGACATATCTTGATCTAAAGACATCTAAATAGGATTATTGTTGATTTATATTAAACTAGAGATGAATGACTACAATTTTCATGAAGAAATTGAGTTTGAATTCTAGCTCTAAGAGTGTTGAAAATTGTCTTGAAGTTGAGTTTTAGATTTTGTCTCTATTTCTGAATAGTATATATTAAATTGTGTATAACTTTCATAATAATGAGACAAATTATATGAAATTAGGTTTTTTAGAAACTTAATACATATATTAACAATTGTTTAGAAGAAGCTATTGCCAAAAAACTTCATTTTCTAGGTCATAATGGTCATACAAATTGGATCTGAAAAATAGAGTTGGAAAAGCTGGAAAATGAGTCATGTTTACTGCTTTCTGTGAAAGTTCACCGCGGCCAACTCTTTGGTTCGCCTGGCCAACTTATAGGATTTCCTCTCAGGAAAAGTTCGCCATGGCCAACTTATAGGATTTCCTTTCGGGAAAAGTTCGCCGCGGCCAACTCCTAACTTCACCGCGGCCAACTTTCCTACACAACTTAAACATGCTTGGGTATTTTGATGATATCTTGACCTGTAGTTATCCAATTGGGATGATTTTTTATTTTAAGTGAACTAGAGAAATAGGGATACAAATTATCTGTAGAAATAAAACTCTGAATCGGATTGTGAGAATTTCAATTTCTGGGTGGAAGCTGAGTATAAGGTATTATCTCATAATAAAAGCAATCCAAAAATATTTGGAGTATAACTTTTACACTACTAAACCAAATTGAATCATTTTGGTGTGATTAGAAACTTATGAGATAGAAGGACAATTCTCAAAAAGTAATTGTTCCCAAATTACTTCATTTTCATTGTCTAAATGATCAGAAATAGTAGACACGAAAGTTAGTGTTCAGAGAAAAGTCTGAAATGATTCATTGAGTTATGAAATTAGATTCAAAGTGTTTATTTGAGGTATAAACCCTACAAATAAATGATAGTTAAGTGGTTTTTGATATATGATTGATAATGTGAAGAAAATAATGGAAAGATACCTGAGATTGTCATTGAGCATGCATTGTACATATTCTACATACACATTGTGCATAAATGAATGCTTGTAATTGTGCAAAGTTATTAATGTATGAGTACATTGTGTGTATTGCATAATTTTGATGTGCAGGATAAACGTCTGCATTCAAATGTTTCTAGATCATTGAAGCTAGTGCTAATCTGGAGCGTATTGTGAGTCGACCTAGATGGTCTTATTTATTGATTACTCTGTTCATATTATGTTTAAAATTATTGTATGAATGTGACATTGATTGTGTTAATTCTGGACATTGAAGGTTCGATGATCTTGATGCATGAATTTGATATTGAAGTGCTCCTTGTATGTGAATTTGATGAAATATGTGATATCTAACTTGATTGTTAAATCCCCAAGAGGCATGCGAATATGTATATGATTGAAAAAGTGCTTATCAACATTTATGATGAACACTGGACTACGATCCAATGAAAAATGTATTCTGAATGTGAATATGACATGTGAAAGTGACTGATTGATCATATAAGAATGTGAAGCTTTCCATTACATGAATGCATGAAAGATAAAGGCAGTTGTGATTGGAGTAGCCACAAAAAAATAGCTTAAAGCTCAGAAGCTGTAATAAGAGCCTCAAGCTCGGTTGTGAATATACCTGGCATCCACTAAGGGATATCGGACATCATCTAATATAGTCCGGTATCCACTAAGGGATATGGGCTAGATAAAAAGGCACTCGGTCACAACAAAGTAATAAATGAAAGTGAGTCATATGTGCACTGCATATTCATTTAATATATATGTTCGAATGATTACAATACCCTGTTAATTTGTAAATGAATGAGAATGTGAATATTATGAACAAAGTGATATGTGATTATATGAACTATATGTGTATGTGATTAAGTGAGCTATCGATGATGGTCACTCACTGAGTTTGCAAAAACTTACCCAAAATTTTGCAATATTTTTCAGGCTCAAAAGAGTTACCCTGTTAGGCTAACGGGAGTATAACCATTGCATTCAAGTGAGAGATAGAGGTCGGGATCAGTTGGCATCTGCATAATTATTTTCATTAATTCTTTTTTTGTATGGAAGAATGTATTCTGAGATTTTTGTATCATGTTTATTGTTCAAATCTATTTTGTATTATAACTTTCCAAAATGGAAAGGGTTGTAAATGAAATTGATTTTGAGTGCAATTATTATATATCTGATTGAAAAAGTTTATGAACGAAACGAGCTCGAATTGTTTACTGATTTTGTAAAAGTGTGCATTGTTTTAAAAAGAAAAGAAAAAAAGATTTTTGTAATGAGATTTGACCGACTAAGTGTTCTAGCATGCCACCCTCGTGGGGCTCAGACTTGGATATTACTCATGATGTTGGGTACGTGTCTTATGGGAGTGGGGTGCTACATGCAGTGCCTTTTGATAACGTGTGTCGTCATCTAGCGCTTGCAGTTCCAACCCTCTTTTATATGTTTTAAATGGCTTTAAACCCTTAAATCTTCAATTTAATTAATTTAATAAAGATTAAATTAATTTATACTCCTAACAAAATTAAAAGTGTTCTAAATTTTGAAAATTGTTTTCAAAAGGAATGTTTATTAGGAAAATTTTTGGAATCTGATATAATTTTTCAAGAGTTGAATTATTAAATTAAATTTATTATCCAATCAATAATTAGAATCAACCAAAAGTTTTAAATAATTTCTCTCATAATTAGATTATATTTGAAATTATGAATATAATGAGATTATATTATTTTGATGAGATCAGAAATTTTTGAAATTTTAAATCCCTCAATAAAATATTAAGTACATAATAGAAACGTGATGGTTGCCTTCCATTATTTGAGAATAAAACCAGAATTCTGTTTATTGTTTGGCTTGTTGAGTAAACTCAAAGTCACTTTATCCGGAGATGTTTTATCTTAAATTAATGGGTCCTACTTAACTAAATTTGTATGATTTGAATGAGTAAACTCATGATCATATAGAAGCACGGTTAGGAGTAATATATGTGATATATTTTAGCAAAAGTTGTTACCTAACGATTTTAGGAGTCATATGAGATGTGATTGAAAAACAGTTTTCTACCTAATTTAATTTTAGTTGGTTTGTTGATGTTAAGTTATCAATTTGCGCTTATTTTGTACTTAATTCTCTTTAATGTGTTAAAATTATTATTAAAAAATAATGGAATTGTCTTATAATTGTTTTCAGATGATTTTCAACACTATAGAGACAAAATTGAATCAAAAAGATGAAAAAGAAATGAAGAAAATATGAAATTCCAAATCTGGTAGCAATTTAGTCACTAGACATGGCCACATGCAAGGATGAAATTAATTTCCAGATCTGCTTTCAAAATTTGAATTTGATTCTTTTGAGACTTTCATAATCTTTTAAGATAAGATTGATGGAGATTCACAATTTGAACGAGTGGGAAACGTAATCTGCAAGAAAGGAAGGAAAAGGAAGGGATCCGGCAGGTATTAAAAAGGGATTAAAAACGTGAACTGTGGACGTTTTTTACTGTTCACACATAGAACCTAGGCTGTTTTTCTTCTTCTGTTTTTTTTTTCATTTTCTGCAGAATTTTCCTACTATAGTTTCTAGTTTTCTTTTAGAATTTTTGTATTTTTCATAAAAGATCAGGGATGGAGACTATGTGTTTTGTTATTTCTTTGATTTCTACTTTCGTTATGAATAACTAAACTCGTTTTCTTGATTGAGGGAAGCTATGCTATCCATTATTATGTGTGAGATGTTTCAATAAAGTTTATGTTGTTGATGAACATTGAATATCTTCTGAATTACTTTTTCCAATTGAATTGATTGATTTCTAGGTATGTAACTAGGGATTAATTCATTCAATAGCTAGATTAATGAAATATGACGTTTAGTTTCGTTAATCACAAGTAGCAATTAGGATTACCTTCTTTACGTTAGAGTCAGAAATTCTAAGATATTCACTTGATTGAGTGCATGTCATACATGTATTTCTCTTGCTCATTGGTTTCTTGATTCGTTAAGCTATTAGTCAATTGAACCTACGATTGTATTTAGGTTGTTGTTTAATAAGATTGATAGGATACATGTTTCTAGTCATTACACTTAGGAGAAAACATCCCCAATGAATGTTTATTAATGATTGAATTTTATTATCGAGGATCCATTTTAGCATGATAACATTGGTGACCCAAAAACCAAGGTATTTCTCATTAAATTTTCAGATCCAATCACTTTTAAATTTAGACTTTTGTTATTACTATTTTCTTAATTTATGTGAATTGCAATCCCCCCCCCCCTATTTTGCTATTTTGTTTTGGTTTTAAACTCGCTAACCTTTACAGTTAAAAATTCCTTGTAAGAATGATATCTACTTAACACTACTACATTAATTTGTATTAACGGAAGTTAGTTTCTTTTTAATTTGGTTCCAGGCGATAGCAATACCAGTTGAGGAAACTCATGATTAATTAATTTTAAATAAGATCCTAACCCACTAAGAAATTATTTGATAATTTTTCGAAATAATAATGAGGGCTATTGTTTTGAATAAAATACTAGGAGTAATCAAATAATTGTAAATCCTTATTTTATTTGATTTTTAGATATAAACTAATATATGCTGCTTTTATATTTTTTAATTATAGAATTTGAAGATGAGTACCAACTTGACATTGAGGACTATCATGGATTCTAACAAGTTGTCTGGACCCAACTTTTCAGACTAGCTACAAAACTTAAGAATAGTTCTCAGGTAAGAAAAGAAGTTATACATTATTGATACTTTTGCTTCATCAAAACCTTGTTCAAATGCAACTGACGAAGATTGGGAGAAATATTAGCATTATGTTGATGACGATGAATAGGCTACATATGTGATGTTAGCTTGCATGTCTCCTAAACTTTAGAGGTAGCATGGGAACATGAATTCACTTACTATGATACTGCATCTTAAGGAGTTATTTGGTGTACAAAGTAGGGTGGAGAGACATCAAATCTCCAAAAAGATGACAAAAGGATCTTTAGTCAATCTTCATGTTCTGAAGATGATTGGGTATATTGAAAAATTAGCCCAATTAGGTTTTGTCATGGACCATGAGTTAAACGTTGATCTAGTGTTACAGTCTCTAAGTTTAAGCTTTTCACAGTTACTTATGAACTTCAACATGAACTAGAAGGACATGACATTATCTAAACTGTTGAACATACTTAAGACTACAGAAGGGTGCCTTAAGAAGGAACCCAGTTCTTACTTATTGTCTTTTCTTTTAAAAGCTAGAAAAAGAACTCTAAGAAGAATAATAGTAAGAAATAGAAGGCTTCTACTAATATAGTAAAGGCCAAAGGAGGTATCAAGAAGAAGAGCAATGATAAGGGCACATGTTTTCATTGCGGAGTCAATGGATATTGGAAAAGGAACTACCCATCTTATCTTGCTAGATTGAAAGATAAGAAGCTTAATGAAGTTGTCTCTTCAATCTTTCTACTTCTTTTCCACATTCTTGAGAATTAGATACTAGTTATGGTTCTCACATATGTAATAACATGCAGAAGTTAACAAAGAGTAGATCATTGAAGAAAGGCGAAGTGGATTTGTAAGTTGGCAATGGAGCAAGAGTTGCCGCATTACCTATAGGAACTTGTAGTTTAACTTTACCTTTTGGCCTTGTGTTAGAACTTGATAATTGTTATTATGTTCCTATTATTACAAAAAAACTTTTTTTCTAGTTCTTATTTGGATTTTAATGGATTTGTCTTTGTAATTAAGGATAATAGTTGTAATAAAGATGATTTTTATTATAGATATGGATCACTTACAAATGATTTATAAGAGCTAAATCTTGAAAGGCCAATTCTCAATATTAATAGTAAGAAAGGAAAATTAAGTAACCAAACTCCATCTTATTTATGACATTGTAGGTTAAGTCATATCAATGAAACTAGAATCATAAAATTACATAAAGAAGGATATTTAAATCCTTTTGATTATCGATCATTTGAAACTTGTGAATCTTGTTTATTGGGAAAGATGACCAAACTACACTTTAAAGGAATGGGATAATGTGCTAATGAATTACTAGAGCTAATACATTCAGATGTATATAGGCATATGTCCACAAATGCTAGAGGTGGATTCTTATATTTTATTACATTCATAGATGACCATTCTAGATATGGTTATGTGTACTTGATGAAAAAAAGTCTGAATCATTTGAAAAGTTCAAAGAATTTAGACTAGAGGTAGAGAAACAAACTAGCAAAAGTACTAAGACATTTAGATCATATCGAGGTGGTGAATACATAGACCACGAGTTTCTTGGTTATTTAAAGGAGAATGAGATTCTCTTACAATGGTCTCCTCCTACAACTCCACAATATAATGGAGTTTTTGAGAGGAGAAATCGTACACTATTAGATATGATAAGTTCTATGTTGAGTTATGCAGTCCTTTGTATATTGTTTTGGGGATACGCAATTGAAACTGCAATATATCTTCTAAATAAAGTTCCCTCTAAATCAGTGAATAAGACACCATATGAGATATGGACCGATAGAAGACCTAGCTTATAACACTTAAAGACTGGAGATGTGAAGCTTATGTGAAGCATGATATATCTGATAAGCTTCAAACTAAACCAGATAAATGTAAATTTGTGGGGTATCCAAAAGAGAGTCTCAGTTATCAATTCTATCATCCTATCGAGCAAAAGGTGTTTGTCTCAAGACATGCTACATTCTTAGAAAGAGAATTTATTCTTAAAGAAAGTAGTAGGAGTGAGGTTAAACTCAGAGAAGTTAAAGAGCCAAAAATTCACAACGAAATGGAATAAGAACCTTAAGTTGATACATATGATATACATCCAAGAGTTCAAAAGACACATAATAGGATATGTTGTCCTCCCATTAGATTAGATCTACATTTTGAGCAGTGAAAGGGTAATGTTTCACTCATACATGATGAGTCTATTACTTTTAAAGAAGTAATGTTTGATATTGACTCTTTAAAATGGCAAGAAGCTGTGAAATCTAAAATGGAATCTATGTACACTAACCAAGTATGGACGTTGGTTGATCTACCTACCGGTATTGTACCTATTAGATGCAAGTTGGTTTTTAATAGGAAAATTGACATGGATGGTAATGTACATAAGTATAAAGCAAGGTTGATGGCTAAAGGTTACAAACAAGAATAAGGAGTTGATTTTGATGAAACCTTTTGGCCAGTACCTATGTTAAAATCCATCAAGATCTTGTTAGCCATAGCAGTGTATCATGATTATGAAATCTGGCAGATGGATGTTAAAACTACATTTCTCAATGGAAATTTACTGGAGGATGTGTATATGATACAACCTCAAGAGATTTCCTAATCAAGTATGCAAGTTACAAAGGTCCATTTATAGACCTTAAGCAAGCGTCACGGAGTTGGAACATGTGTTTTGATGAGACAATCAAAGAGTTTGATTTTATCAAAAATGTGAATGAACCATGTGTTTATAAGAAGGTTAGTGGGAGTGTAGTCATTTTCTTTTTCTTTTTTTAATAACTCAGGTTTTGGGCTTCGTCCGACTATCCTGGGACCTATGAGCTACCCACTCAGACTCATAGGTAGGTAAATTCGAGTCTGATCCTAGACAATATTAGAGGTACTTGCTCTAAAGAATGGGTCACCACCATAGGGATTACATCACCTTTTAAATAAAGGTTGCTCCTTCTCAGGTTTGAACCCACATCCTCCACACAATCCTCTGCCCCTTTCTACCACTAGGCTACCCTGTGGGTACTATATGTGGATGACATATTGCTAATTTGAAATGACATACCTATATTACAGTTTGTAAAGATCTAGTTATCCAAGAACTTCTGTATGAAGGTTATGGGAGAAGCAACTTATATTCTGGGAATAAAGATCTATAGAGATAGATCAAAAAGGTTACTTGGATTATCCCAATCCATATACATAGATAAAATGCTAAAGAGATTTAGCATGGAGAATTCCAATAGAGGATTCTTATCCATATTGCATGAGATTTCTCTCTCATAAAGTATCTGTCCAAAGACACAAGAGGAGAGAGATAAAATAGATTATATTCCGTATGCTTTGGAAATTGATTCAATCATAACGAGCAGGTTTTAGCCTAATCCCAGTAAGGGTCATTGGATGGCTATGAGAAATATCTTAAAGTACTTGAAAAGAACTAAAGATGTTTCTTTGGTCTATGGAGGAGATGAATTGAGAGTTCAAGGATATTCAGATGGTAGTTTCTAGTCATATCACGATGATAATAGATCATAGTCAGGGTACATCCTCATTCTTAATGGTGGTGCAGTAAGTTGGAAGAGCTTGAAACAACCATCCATTGTAGATTCAACAAACGAAGTAGAGTGCATTTCAGTGTCAAAGGCAGCAAAGGAAGCAGTTTGGATCAAGAAGTTCATCATTGAACTTGGAGTGGTTCTTAGTATTATTGAGCCTATAGTATTGTATTGTAATAACAACGGTGTTATTACGCAAGCAAAGAAAACCAGGTCTCATTAACGGTCTAAACATGTACTTAGGAAGTTTCACTTGATTAAAGAGATAGTGGAGTAGAAAGACATAGCATTGGAGCGAGTTCCCACTGAAGAGAATCTAGCAGATCCTCTTACTAAGCCTTTGTCTCAAAAGAGACATTAATGACATATGGATGGATATGGTATTAGATTCATAGGGGATCGACTTTGTTGCAAGTGGTAGATTGTTAGTTTATGCCCTTGCAATTAATCAATTGGATGCAAGTTAATGTATGACATTATTTTGAATTAATGAAAAGGCTTTATTTATCTTTATATATTAATTTAATTAATATTTCATGTTTTAATATTAAAGTTAAAATCTTTGGAATAATTATTGTGTAATTGAATTATGATGAGATCATAATTATGAGATTCAATTTACACTTATGTATTATTCCTAAATGTTCCTAGTTGTAGTTTCATCAAGACAGGATACTATTGAAAAGGTAAAACTAGCATACATTATGTTGGATCCTGTTTTTAGGATGTTATATTTTTATTTTATTTTCTTTATTTTATTAAATTATCAAGCATGAAAATAAATTAGAATTTATGAATTAGGAATTTTTGGAGTCTAATATGGTATATTTTGAATTTTATATGGTGGTATGAATTAGAAGAAAGAATTAAAATAAAGTGAAGGAGTTAGTAGGAATTTCCTTATAAAGAAAGGGTAAATTGGTAAAAACAAGAAGGTTGCCTTAAATGAATAAGACAAAAGAAGAAGGAGTCATGAGTGTATGGTGGTATGAATTAAAAGAAGAGAAGGATAATAAAGAGAAGGAGGGTCATGGAATTTCTTTGATAAGGAAGGGTAGATTGGTAAAAACACAAAAAGTTGTTTTAAATGAATAAGACAAAAAGAAGAGAAGAGTCGTGTGTTTTAAGGAAAGAAGAGAAGAAGAGTCATGAATAACCTAGAGGAGAGAAGAAGAAAACGAAGTAAGGAGAAGGAAGAAGAAAAGAGCAAGGAAAAAGATAGAAGGAAGAGTTTCAGCTAGGTTTTTCTTATGAGGTAAACCGTATTACCCTTTAGTTTTGATAGAAGAAAGAAGTAGAAAGAAGTAGGTTTTATGTGAAGAAAATATTGAAGGAAGAGGAGAAAAATAGGTTTTTATATGATGAAGATGAGGAAAGAAAGAAGAAGAATATGAGGTTGATGTTAGATCTTAGTTTATTCT
Source organism: Erythroxylum suave (assembly GCA_027563595.1). NCBI lineage: Eukaryota > Viridiplantae > Streptophyta > Magnoliopsida > Malpighiales > Erythroxylaceae > Erythroxylum > Erythroxylum suave. The sequence goes on from JAOSBN010114617.1 coordinate 10,151, forward strand.
AGC
>JAOSBN010114618.1:0-10152 GCA_027563595.1 Erythroxylum suave
AAAAAAATTAAAGTTAAACTAATCACTAATTTAAAATTTTTAAAAAGGAGGGAAGGAGGAAGGTGTGGTGAGGGACGCAGCAGAGAAAATTTTAAAAAATTTTGCTTTTTTTTAAAAGAAAATTTTAAAAATTTTGCAATTTAGTCCCTAAATTTTTTAATTTTTTCGGTATTGGCCGGTATTTATAATATCGACCGGTATTGGCCGGTACCGGCCGATAATTGAACCCGGTACTAAAATCGATATTTCAGTACCGTTTTTCGGCCGGTACGGTACGAAATTCTAAACACTGGTTCACTGCTCAGTGCTGACACATGTATCGGCGATTTTTCTATTTGAAAAATTTCTTATAAATTTTTTATTTAATTAAATTGACCTATCATAAATTAGAACATTTTAATGTAATTTGCAAGTAATGTAAGAAATTATAAATTTTGATGAAATTAGTCGTTTATTTTTAAAGCTCATCATAAATTCTTCTCTCGCCAAACAATAAAGATAATAATATTACGACAATAATAATATTTCTATATAGAAATCCTGCTAGAATTCAAAGTTTGAAGAGATTTAATAGTAGGTAACCTTACTTTTAAATAGTGAGAGACTGTTTCAAATAACCCACATAAAAATAATAATTATTATTATTATATTTAATTGATGAAAATAACTTTTTATTAGCAACACCATTTATTAATGATAAAAGGCATAAATATTTCATATAATTTTAAAAATTTTTTGATTTTTAAAATTTACTAAAAAAATCCTAACTTTCAATTATTCATAAAAAACTCTTTTTTTATATTTCGAAAAATATAATGACAAAATATATATAATATGAGCATTACTAATTAAAAACTATTTATATAACAATTTACTACAACTCTTAAACTTGAATGAAAATAATTAAATCCTACACAAATAAATAATTTAGTATAATTATCTTTAATTATTAAATTAAGTTAAATTTTATTTATTCCAGTAGAATGTAAAAGTTAAATCAGGTTACCATAGTGACATTTAATTAGTTAGTGTTTAATGTTCATACTATATTAGTTTGCTTGTTATTTTGAAAATTAGAAAGTATTTTTCTATAATTTTAAAAGTTAATTTATTTCAAATTATAAAAGAAATGTATATCTTTTTATCTTATTAGTACAATGCATAATAAATTGTGAAAAGGAACAATAACCTATAAGGTATTTTAAATAAATCATTCAACAAATTAACAATTTAAAATCAATCAATGCTTAATCCAATTAGATTAATAAAAATAACATATTGCTATTCACAATTAATAATTTTTTGAGTTGCATTGCACGGGTCAATCTTCTAGTGTATACAACTTATTTCATTTATAGTCGTCCAAACTTGAAAGGTGTGTGTTGAACAAAAAGCCACCGTTTTGCTATTGAAAATTATTAGCTTTTGGGAAGCTATAGTAACTAACTTAGGCTTTATTTTGAAACTAGCAGACTACGCAAATGCACAATCATAATTCTTCACTTAATTTAAAATTAAACAGTAGTATATAAATAACTATATGGTAAGAAAAATAGAATCGTTAGATTGAAATTTATTTTGTAAATTCATGAATTTTATTTTTTATTTTTGGTCCTCTTTTATTTGATTTTGTCTTTTGCACCGGGTCAATACTCTCCCTCCAAATCAAAGCAAACCAAACTCTTCATGGCAAGTCATGGATGAAATATGTGAGTGAATATTGTAAAATTTATAGTAGAAAAGATAAAATAGTTTAGTAAAGTTTATAGGAAAACGTCTAATAAATATATTATTAAAGAAATTAATATATAATAATATATGATTAAAAAGTTAAAAAAGAGTTGTGTTATAATAAAAGAAATACGAGGCTCGAGTGTGAGTTTAAAAATTAATATATTGTAATATACATAAACAAGTATAAAAAGAAAGTATTTCAAAAAATATATATAAATTGAGGAGTTAGGTGTGATTTATTAAATCACAGTGAAATTTAAAGAAATTAATAAATTATAATATATGATTAAAAAATTTAAAAACATGTCAAAGGTGTGATTTAATACTAAAAGCAAATTTTAGGGTTGTAGAGATTTTTAATTCAATCACACAACCAAATTTCATGCCCGCGCGAAGGTATCAAGATGCAATTGAAGACATTAACGTTAGTCATGTTTGAAAATATATTTATGATAAATCATAAAATATAGACAATAAAAAGTTATGTAAAAAATTTTAAATATGAATTTTCATGCCGATCTATAACAAGCTTTTCTATGTTTAAGTATTTTCTGTAATAACACTTATAATAAATCTCAAATTATATATATTAAATAAATTATGTAATAATTAGATATTAATTTTAAAAAATATGATTTTGAATATAAAATAAAGGATAATAATTTAATAAAATTAAAAGAAATCAAGGTTTAAGTCACAATGGTGCTAAATAATAATGTAAAAAGTAAAAGAAATCACGGTTAAGTCACAATGGTGCCGCTGAATAACAATTTAAAGAAACTACATTACTAATTCTCTATGATAATAAATCTTTAATTATACAAAATAAATAAATAAATAAATATATTAATATCAAAAAATATGTATAATTCTTTGCAAATATACTAATGATAAATCATAAATTTAAAAGTTAATAAATCCATAGATGACAACAGTACTATACATGTCATACATATTAAGTTTTGCAAACCTTTGATAAAAGCCATTGAATGTTGCATTAAAAATAATGATTAAGGTTAATCATCATTTGAGTTACTATATGCGAACCTTCTTTGATAAAAGCAATTGAATGTTGCATTAAAAATAATGATTAAGGGTAATCATCATTTGAGTTACCTTATGAGTAGTACTCGGTTAAGTTTTGCAAACCTTCTTTGATAAAAGCAATTGAATGTTGCATTAAAAATAGTGATCAAGGTTAATCATCATTTGAGTTGCTATATTTTGACGTGAAAGCGATTAAATTATTAAACATGTCAATAGAAGACAAAACGTAATTCATAAGATGTCCCATGTCTTTGCATCCAAGTGTTCCCTTGTTTTTGGTAAAAAAAGCAGCCTCTGTACCATTGTTTCGTCGGGCAGTACACAATTTCTTTTCAAGAAAAAGCAGTCATTATCATTGGCAAAGCAAGCTTTCTGAGTTTCCCCACATCAAAGCACGTGATTGGAAGGACCATGCTACCGTTACCTACGCAGCAGCTAATTGTTATGGACCTATGGGTCATAAATCCAATTTCAGAATCTGAAATAGAGTTTCAGAGGTCAAAAGGCCAACTTGGAAGGCTCTGCACTTGATGGTCTCCACGCGAATTCCCATCTCTATCATCATCCTGTCAAACTTTTCTTCCAATAACAAACAAGCACTCCCAGCCGACCACTTTGGTGCGGGAGGACTTGTAAGCAACCACTCAAATTCTTTTCTCAGCTGTGTCGATACGCCAATTAATCACTTCATAATTGTTTCAATGGTATCATTCCCTAATCTTCTTCTGGTCATATTTGTTTTTCATTGTAACAATTCAGAGAAAGTTCTAGAGTTTATTGTCAGCCTGGGGATTCGTTCATGTATATATAGTTTTGTGTGTACCATATCCTCGTAACAAATTCCAACCGAGATTGGAATACCTCCTCAACGTGCCAGGCAAGGAAACCTTATGTTGCATTTAATTGGAGCAAAAATGAAAATTATACCTGCTTTACCAGCGCCTGCTATTTTAGTTTAATATGGAACTCGACCTTTTGATTCACTGCACTTTTTGCAATTTAATTGCCAAAAACCAGTAAATCAAAGGTGATGTCCACTTGACAAGTTCAATATGCGAACCTAATTATAACAAATATCAAACACTTGTACACCAATCTGTAAAAATGAGAGTCGGGGTGAAAATAGCAAAGCCAAATGATAACACTGAACAGATCAGGAGTGTGATATTCGGTAGGAACTAAAAGATTTTAGGGATGTTGAAAAATAAACAAAAACTTACAATGGAAGGAGGAGAACTTAACCTTCCAGGTAGCCAGAGATCCGGTAAGTCACAACCAAATTTGCATCCCCCAGTGTACAAACACAGTTTTGTGGACTGATATCACCCTGCAATGGCAGGTTAGCTTCTATAAATGAGAATCCAATTATTCGCATATAGTAAAGATGACAATGTCCCCCGGCTGCTTCTTTTGACCATCTCAGGCATTCTTCAGGTATAAAAACTTTCCTAATCGTAACTTTTCCATCTCCAAATAAAGAACTGTTTTATGATTTGAAGTAAATTGCAAGCCCGGTGGGAGAACATCGGTATGTGACAGCCTCATACAACAACTATCACGTGCTACTTAATTGATCATTTGACGATAGCAAACAGTCTTCTGGATTGGAATAGAAGTAATCCTCTTCTTTAGGCTTATCTGGAATCATCAACCTTTTTGTTGGGTTCCCCATCCGCTCTGCATGAGCTTGTTTTACAGAAAAGGAGAACTCATCCCAATTCAAAGATCCATTATTGTATCTGTCTATTAGATCAACTAAAAGCCTCCTGTCCAGTAAAATTGTCTCCTTGAACCCAAGAAATCTGAAATACATTAGACAATGTAAACAAGGTAAGTGTGATTCTGATGTCAAAAATCTTGATTCTGATATCAAATATCTCCCACTGATACATTTATTCCAAAGAGAAACAAGGGCAAGATGATGACTAAAAACAAAATAATACCTAGGTTCAACATAGGGGCATACACAAGATTTTGTTCCTCAGACAGATGCAGAAAGTTAAAACTGGAACGGGAATGAATCCCACAACATTATATCATTAAACTAATCAGATATGAGAAAATATTGATTGATAGCTGAAATGTACCTGTGGTGGCCTTCAACAACTTTAGCCATGTTTCCATCTTAAGTGGGGACAAATATATCACTTTCCAGAGAAACCAGAAAATCTAATGCTGCCATCTGGGAGGAGTGATTCTGAAAGAACCTGAGGTCTGAAGGTTCCAACAGTGTTTCCTTCCTGACCTGTTTCAGTAAAACCAAAAGCAACTAATTAAAATCACGGAAAACAATAGTTCCCACAGATTTAACCAGTTAGAGTACAGGTTTAAGTTACAAACCACTCTAGGATGTGTTGTTGAAAGGCTTGCCATTCTCTTTCTCCACCATATATCTCACCACCTGCTATATAGATCTGCATGTTTGGATCAATGTCCAGAGCCCTCAATGTAAGGGCTGTCTCCTCTGGTGTTAAAGGGCATAATCCGTCTTTTCCTTTTAAGTCTGAATTTATTATCTTCTCCTTCCACCAGGGATAAGCATATCTGTTAACATAAGAAATTTATCAAATTAGCATATAATATTAAGTTAGTGCTTCAGGCACCCGGTACTGGATATTGGAGAAAGGCATCTACCAAGCTCACCTCATTCTTGTCAATTCTTCTACCTCATCCCAATTGCATCCTTGAGTACAACCAGAAAATGCCAACATGTCCATTTCATATCTAACATGAAGCACCAAGAAAGGACCATTTTGCCTTAGAAGCCTGATTACTCTCTTACCCAACTCCTCAATCCAAGAAGTGAATCTAAGACCACTAAATTTACATGGCATTGCAACTTCTGAATCTCAAGTGGTTGATGATTGTTAGCTAATCGAGCATCAGTTCTATTTAGATGCACAACTTTGTATTTCCATATCAAAGGAAGAATCTGCAAGCATAACAAAAAAGAAAAGGGAAAAATTATAGTTAATAAATCCATAGATGACAACAGTACAATGCATGTCAAAAGTTAATATGGCACCACAGTTTTTAAGGTTGATAAAGTAGATGTAATAAGGTAACAACTACGCCTTAGAACAATGAATTTCAGTATGTATGGAAAAGATTTAAACACTAACCAACCTGATTACGATAGTAAGAAATATCTGACCAACTAATCGGTGCCATTGTATAAGTCATCCCCAATTCCATTCTTCTCTTTAGCCTAGGAGGCAATTCTTTTAATATTCGAACCTCATCTCTCAATGAAGTGATAAAATGATCCCACATCAAATATGTCTTGGAATTCACTGTCATGTCATCAAAAGTAATCCGGAAAGGTTGAGTTGTGATAAAAAGCTGTAAGAAGTCAAACGACATATGCGACGGATTTAAACTTATGAAATGATAAGTTGACACACCTGGGATCAGCCCAAAATGAGGTCTTATCCAGTTCTGGAACTATAAGAGTGACGTTCAAATGTCTAGCTATAGCCACCATATCACAAATCTGTAAAAACGTAAAGTGATTGATCCCCAGAAATGTGCAGATTGAGAATGTTTCAAAAAGTACAGTAATCCATTAAGAGGATAAGGAACCCATGGCAAGCAAATTACGCTTCGCAAATAACTCACCGCTGTTCTCACTTCATTAAGACCTCCGTTACATAAAACCATCAGATATCCATTACTCTTATACACCCCTACAGGTAACAAAATAACCAGCAAATTTAAAATTAAATGCAAAAACCAAACAAAAGTAAGTTCACAAACATCACCAAAAGCTATCCACCCATAAACATCCCAATTTGAAGGCATTTACTTCCCACAAAACAAAAATTATCAACATAAAAACCGTTTTTTCATTTTTCAATGATTCCAAAGTGAATTTATCAACAAATAGTAATGAATGAAGTACTACGACTCACTCTTAGGTGGCAAAACCATAGCAGGGACAGCGGGGACTTTTTCCTGATATATAAAAGCTAAAGCAATAAGCAGGCACCAAGCCGGAAGATAACAAATTAAAAAAAAAGAAGCAAAATGAGGAAGACCCATTAACCTAATCGACTATCAGGAAACTGAATACACGATAAAAGGCAGTACATTTAGGTTTTAAACGGAACTCTAATGCTCCGCGCACGAAAAAACCCCTAGACACAAGACCCGAAACCGCAGGCAGAAGTAGGAGAAATGGAGAGAACAGTGAATAGAAATTTGGGAGATCTGTGAAAATAATCAACTGACCTGAGGTAGAGAAGAGGGGTGAGCGTCGCTAGAGAAGGAAATCACATCCCATGATTTGCGTTCTGCGAATCGTCATGAGAAAGATATACACACACAGAGAAAAGGATTGCCCATTTCGATAAACCAGAAGCAATATCAAAGGAAAGAAGAGGAGAGGGAGCCAGAGGAGAGAGCAAAAACTAGAAACTGTCGAAATCTGTGGAACCTTCGAGAGGGAAGTAAAACGAGAAAGACGACAGAGGATGACGGCCGTTTACAAGCGGATAATATATAACATACATTTACGGGGTGTGTGAAACTTGGAATTGAATTCGTTACCGAATTGATTTTAATTATATTAATGGGATTGAATTTAATTTAATTTAGATTGTTTGGAACAAATTCAGTAATATTAAAATTAAATTTAATTATACTGTTTGGAACATAATCTAAATAAATTTAATTATTTCATATAATACATTTATTCTTGACTAAAAAATAATCTTATTAATTAATAAACATTCACACTTACGTAGAGCAACTTATAAATATCAATTTCATTATAAGTAATATCGTCAAAAAAGTTCATTATTAAATTAAAAAGAAAAAATTGATTGCAAATAATATTAGGCTAGATTAAGCTATGAAGATAATAGAAAATTATTATAATTTAGAAGCTTAAAAATACATGAACGAGCAGTAGTTCTTTTGCGTTGCTAACTATAAGGTAATATCAGCGTTATTGTTATTGTGAGTATTGTTGGGTTTTAGCGTTAAAGAAGTCGTGGTTATTGTGTTTTTTTTTTAAAAGTAAACCTATCTACACAAATGGATATAAATAAATATGTGGCTGCTTATAATTTGAAAGGGAACTATGGGAATAAACAGCCTCCAATCGTGAAAACAGCCTCGATCAAAACTTGATACGGGTATTGTGATGAAGTAGTTATTGTTTTGTGTTTACTGCAGCAGTAGTTATTGTGATGAAGTCAAGGGTATTGTTGGGTTTCATCATTAAAGAAGAACACTTGCGGCCTTTGGAATTCAATTCACTTGAATTGTAGCGTGAATTGAATTTACAAAGACAGTAGATTTTAAACCCACGTATGAATTCAATGCATAATATTTTTTTGGTTCCAAACAAGTGAATTGAATTTAATCTTGGGATTGAATTCAATCCACCGTGTTCCAAACAGGTTGTTATAGAGATTAGTTATTCTAATAAATGTAAATCCTCCGAGGGTTTTAAAGGGCTTCATAAATTCTATATGATTTATGTTATTTGTGCGATTATTTTCTTTTTTATAGAAGCAGATTTTGTCCCTTGTATTTATTGTTATAAATAATGTTAAATAGTCTTATTTAAAGCCTCTGAATGTAACTGTCTTACACTTTTAGATGTATTATGGTTGAATGTGCTTAAAGACATTTGGAAGAATTAAAGAAAAAACTAACATACAAAATAGGATTAAAATTTTCACTACCTAATGTGACTGCGTTAAAATTAATTGTTATGCAGAACAACGATAAAAAACTATGTAGAAAGGTGTAGAGATGAAGAACTTACGAACACTGGATGAAGGTTAAAACTGTTGTTTTGAAGTTCCACCGATCCAAATATATGAACAGAAAATAGCCTATTTAGTGAAGACATTTCGAAGGATTAAAGAAAAAATTAACATACAAAATAGGTTTGGCACTTTCACTGCTAAGTGTGGTTGTGTCAAAATAATTGTTATGTAGAAGAATGATAAAAAGCCATGTTGAAAGATCAAGAGGTGAAGAACTTACAAGTGCTAGATGAAGGTTAAAACTTTTGATGTTCGACTGATATCTTTAAATGTTTGGTGGTTGAGTTGGCGAGATAAAGAGAGGGATAGAGAAAAGAAAGAAGACTGGAGGTTCTGCTTGATGTTCTAAATAGTTGATCTGAGGAGACAGAATGTTCTAGATAGTTTATTTGAGGAAATAGAGAGAGGGATAGAGAGAAGAAATAAAACTCGGGGTGAGGATGTGTAGTTCATGGGTGGGAGAGTCTCAATTGTAGTTGGTTAATCTCTGTGAAGTGATTAATTCTCTTAAATGAATAATAATGAAGGCATTAATCAGGTGTTTTTTTTTTTTGGTGTTTATGTTATAATAGTTTCATCGTAACTAGTTTGCTTTGCTTTTAGTTCGATTTCATATATGTTGAATTTGTAGACAATTGTTAATAACGTCTTTATTTTATATTTTATTATAATTAATATTAATAAATTATTATTAAACTAACATGTAGTTTAAATAGATCATAAAGATCAAGTGTCCATATATATTAGCTTTTTGTAAATATTATTTATTAAAAATATTTTATTTTATTTTATTAAAAAGCTTTTGATCCTTAAATTTTTATGCCTACCATATGCGTACATGTTAAACAACTCTGGACGTACATTGTTTACCCATTGCTTTGGATATGCGACTCAAAATAGTATGCCTTATCGATTTCTGCATGTTTGGTTGTTTCTAGTTAAAGTAACTTCATAGTTACATATAAGAGGCTAGTGGAACTAGGAAACAATAAAATCTAAATAATTTGTTTGTGTTTGAAATATGTAATACAGTACACTCAAAATTTAGTGAGAAATACATACAACAACTGGGACACCCAACAACAAACATGGTCCCTCTGCCATCCCTTTCAGTTCCATGCATTTGTTCATGCTGTTCTTGTGATTGGTTTTGGTCAGACAAGAATGTTGATAGAGATGAAAAGGATCGTTTTTTTAAGTAGGATTGTTCTTCCCTTTTCAGATCTGATTTGACCTTATCAAGAGTACAGAGGCTGTGCGAATAGCTTGGAGTATAAGTTGAAGGCCCCTAGAGTTTCAATTGCAGGGAGATTTCTTCCACGACTGTTTGTGCAGAGAAGTTCTTTAAATAAGACACGTTGATGTTTTTTAGTTGAGATGTTTTCGTTATGACTTGGTGATCGTAGGTATTATTCTTCTTGTCATCCACAATCTGTTTCAGCTTGACAAAATAATTTTGAAACCAAAAAAAGGATAAAAAAATTCATAAATAAAACGAGATACTGTAGAAAACTCAAACTATTCAATAACAAAAGAAAAGAGAAAAAGGAAAACAGGTTCAAACAAAAATTACAAACTAATACCCAACAAG
>JAOSBN010114619.1:0-10149 GCA_027563595.1 Erythroxylum suave
AAGCTCAACGAGTGAAAAAGAGTCTCGAGCTCAAAAGTGATTCAGAGCCTCAGGCTCAACGTTTAATGAGCCCTATAGGGGACATTTATCAATGAGCCCGGTATCCAAAAATGTATACGGAACGGTTTAGGCACTGGGTCATAACAACGTAATAATTGAAAAAGAATCTCATGAGCATTCCATATGCATTTGCTTAAGTATGTTTAACTGATTGAAATGCAATTTGTTTGCTTAAGTGAAATGTGATATGAAATCAATTATGTGAAAATATGAGTATATGTTACGTGAAATGATGTGTTGCATAAATTGAGTGAGCCATCAATGATGGTTACCTCATTGAGTTCGCAAAACTCACCAAAATTGCAACGTTGACTTTTCAGGATCGAGAGACGACTCTAGCTACTGAAAGGCTCTATCAGTTGTGTAGATTGTGATTTGGCAGGAGAAGTCGTGGCTCAAAGGTCGGTCAGCTCGGATTTTTGGACAGATTAGATAGACTTTGTATATTTTCCTCTTTTATGTAGTACTTTTGTACTAGGTTGATAATGTACATATAATAAGTGTTGAAAGATACAATGTAGACTTTCGATTTTGTGAACTGAAATGAGGAAAAAGTTGGTTTTAAAATATTGTGATTTTCTTATGATGCTTTATAAGTGAGTAATGATATGATGCTATTTGAAGTTAATGTGGTGATCAAACGTAGCTCGCCCTTATCGTAAGATATGTATCGAAATGACCTCCAAGCGTCCTAGTGTGTACCCTTGTGGCAAGGGGGCACTACAACTATAACACGTTCACTAAAGAATTTATTGATCTGATTAATCATTTCCACTAAATGAAAAATCTATTATGGCTTAAATAGCAACCAATTGCTACATTGGAACCTTTTCAGTCATAAATGATATTGTTTTAAGTAAATAAAACCTAATTAGGATTTATCTCTAAAGTTATATCCTTATCATCTTAAACTCAAATATCAACTCACATATAAAGTAATGGATATCTTTAATACTTCACACGTATCTGATAGCTCAAATACTAAATATCTTTAGTACATTATCTATGTACTAGGACTTAGAATAAGTTAACAACGCCCAATCTATCTTTATAAACCTAATTCCTAAAATTAAGTCATTACCTTTTTCATATCCAATAAGAGTTGTTCTTGGATAATTATATTTTCAACAATTGAAAGCTAGAATTGTTGTTCTTTGTGAGTAGTATTTCTCCACATACTCCTACTGAAGAGGAAAACTATATTCCCACTAACCTTCTTATAAACGTGATAAATTCACAATCATCTCGAAAACAAACTCTTTGAATTTATCATAAAAGTGAATCTTTCAATGTCTTATAGCCTTCAACTATACATCAAATGTATCATTAAAGGAATTAGTTCCAATTAGATGTACTGTCATAAGGTTTGAACTTTTCAAATTTCATCTTATTCCCACTACTTATCTTAAGAACCATTCTCATGTAAGTATCATGTTGAAACAAATAATTTGTCCAATAGATATGTAAGATTATATCAAACCTTTTGGATATCTCATAACCTTTTATTATCCAATTTAGTTTTAAACTAAATGGATAATTTATGTTTCAACTAAGCGTTATATCCCTGAATCATTAACTTTGATTCTTTCAAAGACTTAGTGTTTCATATCTAATATGATATCTTACTAATTGATTCAATTGCAACTATAAAAGGTAAGTTATTGCACTAGGCATAGTTATAGAAGAAATAATATTGTATTATACAACACGACATATTATATTTTTCTCCTTACAAAAATCCATACTCTTATGAATTTAGTTGTGAAGGTATTGATTAGAGAATATCATTCCTTATAGATAACAAAGAATTTAAAACTTACCACACCAATCTCATAGAAGTGCTTCAGCATTCTTAATGCTTAATTTCTACTTAGATTTAAACAACTTTAACTTTTCAAAAATTTTAAATCAACATTTCATTTAATACATATGACTATATCATAAAAAGTCATTCGTAATACAATGAAATATAAGTATTGTCCTTTTATGAACTTTTATTATATCTAATACATCACATATATAAATTTAATAATTCAATACCATCATCATCCTTTCATCAAAGATTGTTTTGGTTATTCTTCAACTTGACAAGTTTCACAAGTTTCACACAATTCAGAATTAAAAGGATATATATATATATCCTTACATGTAACTTTATAATCCTCGTTATATTTATTTAAGCAACATAACATAAAAGGATAGTCTCGATCATCCAACTTTTTAATTCTTATCACATATGTCAAACACAAGTCTCCTTTGATCCAACACACACAAGTTATTTGAATAAAATTGGATAAAGTACTTTACTTAACAATCTATTTCTAATCACACATTGAACATTATATTAATGTTGAATCTAAATTTAGTATCAAATACTTATAAGCATGAATTAGAAATGCATATTATCTCTATCATATCATATATAGGCAAGAAAAGTCATGTAATCATTTTCTTCTAATGACAAATATTATAATACTGTTTCTAAGCCTTTAATTATAGTCCGCAATTATACTTTTAGTAGGCTAAATTAAGTGAAGCAATTTCATCAAGGTACTATATCTTTTAGCTTTACTCTATGCAACCTGTTGCATCTTGTTATCATAGTGTTGACATATATCTTACATGTTGTCATCAAAGTTTATGAGACATTAGTCAACTCAAAATGTCAACACATTTTGCCATTTATATGATTTTTGACATATCTTTAAAACTTTGTCACCGAATCCTCAACAGGGATTATAACATAATAACATAATGGACATAAAATTTTCTATCTAACTTTTGAGAACTCTTCTCAAACATAATCCTATTTCCAAGAAATTTAGTTCACTAAGCATCAACTATACTAAACAAGATAAATTCCACTTAAAACAAAATAAATGTAAGAATGCAAGTAATTAATTATATGCCATGACTACCAAATTAAATTAGGACTTTAATCACGTATTTGATTACTCCCATTATTTTATTTGAAATAATAGCCATTGCCACTATTCGAAAAGATTACTCTAATCTTTCTACTAGAACAAGATCCCATTCAAGTATAGTTGATCTTAAGTTTGCTCAACAAACCAACTAGACTTAAATTAGGCAGATAACAACTTTATCAATCACATCTTATATGACTCCTATATTTGTTTTTGCAAAACATATCGTATATGTTATTCCTAACCCTACCTCTTAATTCATGTGATTATGAGTTTGCTCATCCAATTCACACCAATTTAGTTAAGTAAAACCAACAATCATAAGACTAGATATGTTCGAGTTAAAGCGGTCTTGAGTTTGCTCAACAAGCCCACTATAAGCAAAACTCTAGTTTATTCTTAAAACAATGGAAGGCAGCAATCACGTTCTCAATGTGTACTTATATTTTAACGAGGGATCTAATTTTGTTTGTCTCATCAAACATAAAATTGCATGTAAAATATCACACATATAAAACATAAAATTTAACATACATCCAATATATATATATCAATCGTATAAATGAAGTATGCAACTTATGCACTCATAATCAAATTATATGCATAATATATCAAGCTCCATTTGATTCTAGTTATTGATCTTCATAATCTAAAACATTATTTCCAACTCCTTGAAAAATTAAATTAGATTAAACCTATCAATTCCTTTTGTGTCTAATTTCTATTGCTTTTAATTGCCTTCATATCTTGATTTTGGTAACAAATCCTTGTGTTTTGATCCAAATGTTAGATCAATTTAGTGAAAATGGTGCGAATATTGCATGAATATTAATTGGCTTATTTTGTGAATTTTGCATAAAAACACCAAAGTCATGTAAATTTTGCATGAAAATAAAAAAAGAAAGAAAGAAAAGAAAAAAGAAAAGAATAAAATGGTGACACATGTCACCACCTCACGGTGGTGATATATCACCACTTTAAAGTGCATAACATTTAATTTAATTAAATGTTAAGCACTATGGTCAATTAAATGTTACGCACGATGGTGACTTACGTGCAAAGTGGTGATAATTCACCACCTTAAAGTGCATAACATTTAATATAATTAAATGTTATGCACGTGGTGATTTTCTGTCAACATTGTGCATGGTTAATGCATGGGTGTGACAAGGGAGTCACACCCTTGATTTACACACATGGGCATGACATATAAGTCACATTTGTGACTTACCGTGAAATGTAATTTTTATTCATAGGTTTAACACGTGGCAGCTTAAGACATTCAAGCACGAAAACCTAGACAAAAAGAGAGTCTAATAAAAGGCAAAAAGGGGTGGCGGCTGAAAAGAAATCATCTTTCATTCATTGTTTCATTAGTTCACTTACATAGAGACATTACAGACATAGGGGGCGAAGAGAGATAGAGAAAAAGAAGATAAGCAGAGAAAGGAAATAGAGTGAGTCAGGAAGAAGAGCAAAACAACAAAGAGGTGGAAGCTTGGGCAGAGGTCGAAAGTGAGAGTTGGCGCTGAATCCCTTTCAACTTGAGTAAACGTTCGTATGGGAAGAAGCTAAAGCAAAAGGTGAGAGCCAAAGCTGGAAGCTTAAGAGGGACAGGAGATTTCCACAACTCTTTATACGGTGATTTGTTTACCTATTCTATTCCTCATTTGTTGCTTTATTTCTTTCATTTTAATATCTATTATTAACTGACTTGTACTCTTATTAGTGTAGTCATCTGTTATTTGTTTCTATTGATAATCCATTCGGTACTCACTATTTTATTATAGCTTTAATACTTTTGTTGACAGTAACATGTGATTAAAGTGTTTAATGATGATGAATGTGGTGATATCCATGATGGGCTGATATCTTTTCTTGAGAATTAATGTAACTATTTAGTTGAATCTGCATGATTGGGTTATGGATCTGTTGTCGTAATTATTGTTGTGGTTTTTGAACTGAATGGATGCAATAGAATGACCAAACTTGGCATCATTTTAGTGTTAAATGAAGATTGGAGAAATGAAGTTTAATACAAATCAAGAAACTATGGACACTTAGGTTAAGAACTAGAAATATATTAACTTAAAGTGGTAGTTAGTAATCCAATTTTCATAATTAATTCGGATAACAACTTGTTGAATATGAAAGTTAGACTAGTTTATTGTTTGAATCGATTTAAAACCCAACTGCTAATTTTAGTAAGACAACAATCCAATCATTTTCTCTTAATCATGGATAGGAGATTAAATTAGTGAAATTAATTTTCAAGAGTTTTTCCATTTCGATTAATCTATTTGTCTTTTGTCCCAATTGATTTCGTCTACTTTTCAATTTAATTTCTTAATTTTCCTTAAAAGCTTTCCCTAAAAAATTGGGATAGAATGTATAAGAATGCATTGTTTTTATTTTATTTTAATTCAAACTTAATTTAAGTTGACTAATTTCACCTCTGTGGGAGACAACTCTAGGTTATCAATTACAACTATCTTGTATACTTGTGAGTAAGATAGCCTAGGTCTTTTTAGAACTTTTTGGGCATAACAATTCCTAAATATGTTAAATTCCTATTGCAAATAAAAATTTAATTTGATTTGAAAACAAATTTCAAATCTAACTGGAAACAATTTCCAATTTATCTTGACTCCTTTAACAAAATTTAATTGAAAACAATTTTCAATAAATTATTCTTCTTACTTATTATAATTTAGCAAAACTTCTTTTTCAAAATTATATAAGTAACACATGCTAATCCAATTAGAAAACTATTTCTAATCTAATTAAAAATATTTTTCTTAATTAGAAAACTATTTTCTAAAATTAAAAGGAAACTACTTTCAAAATTAATAAAATACTTTTAAATTTAATTAAGAAAGTCCTTTATATTATTTATTTAGAGATTGATTTCTTAAAAAATTAGAAAACCTTTCTTTAATAAATTAGAAAATTATTTTCAAAAATATTAGAGAAAGCTCCTTTTCTTGTTAAATAAATTAAAATAACTTTCAAAATTTAATCAAGATAATATCCTTTCTAATAAATCAAGAAACTTATTATTTATAAATAAAAAACAATTTCTAAATAAATAAAATAATAATTCTCTTAAACAAATAAAATTAAGAATTTAATTTATCTCAATCAAATTGAAATAATATTTAATTAAAAATAACTTTCTTAATTATTTAAGAAAACATTTTTCTTAATTTTGAGGAGTCTGATTATTAATTTCAAGCTAATTGAAAATAATCAATTCTAATTTTAGAAGCTACTTTTTTAATTAATTAATTTCAATCTAAATGAAACCAATTAATTATAATTTTAGAAACTGCTTTTCTAAAACCAATTAAGAATCAATATAATTATTAATCATAATCAAATTAAGAATAATTATTATCTTAATTTTGGATTTAATTTGATGAATAATTTAATTTAATTTAATGATTAAACATCTTAAAAAATCAAACTAACTTCCAAAGAGTTCATAATAAAAATAACCATTTGAAAATAATTTGAAAACAATTAGAAACACTTTTTAAAAATTCGTACAGAAATTAAGGTTTAAGGATGTGAAAACAAATAAATAAAGGAAGAGAGGTTGTCTGGTGCGGATTGTGCGGTGCACACGGCCCAAGTGTGCCAGTCACGTCTTTACTAACGTGTTTTCAAAGAACGGCAGGCGCGTGTCTTGCACATGCCCATCGTTCTCTCGCAATTTATCCATAAACGTGAACGCTCCGTCTGCTTCATCCCCATATTTGTACATCCATGGAACGTGCTACTCTCACGATTTTCCAACTGGCGAGTCTTAAATAGCCGTCCCATGACTGCTTGACGTGTTCCAGTGTTTCGAGAATAAATCTCCGAGAGAAGAGATTCGTCAATCGCGTGGGTTGGGAACGAAATTGCGAGAATTAGGGAGAAAGAGAATTCCAGAATCACAGAATCACAAGGGAGAGAGAGAGAGAATCACACACGAGAGGGAGACAGAGAATCGAAAAATTTGTATTCTGTTATTGCTTGTCCGTATACGCGTTCAGTACAGTTTAAATACAGCTGGTGTACTCTATGGTGTACGCTATAGTAATTACAGCCGTATATTAACAACGGTGGACGTTATTCTAAACACTGCGTTTACGTCACTTCCCTACTCCCTGCGTCACTTCCCGCCTTCTTCTTCTTCTTCGACATTTGAATCTGCAACAATTCCTTTCCCCTTAACATCCTTGTCCATCAAATTAACCTCTGGAAAACATTTTTGAAGGTCGAAAACAAATTCCCACGTTGCGCTGTTCTCATCCCCATCAGACCATTGGATGAGCCACTGAGTTACTACGCGATTATTCCTCTTAGTCATCCGTCGTCCAAGGATCGCCACCGGTATTCGCTCACTGGAACCGATGAATTTAGGTAGCACTGACGGCGTATGATCATGCTTCCCGATGGCCTTCTTCAATTGGGATACATGAAACACAGGATGGATCAGTGCTTCCACCGGCAACTCCAATTTGTATGCCACCGCATCAATTCGTTGAAGTATCCGGTATGGCCCATAGTAAAGCGGGGATAATTTCTGGTTGTTCCTTCGTTGCAAAGAGTGTTGCCGGTACGGTTGCAATTTCACCCACACATTATCCCCCACCTGAAACTCTCTCTCTGACCTTCTTGAGTCCGTTTGTTGCTTCATTCTGTTTTGGGGCCGTTGTAGATGGAACTGCGTCACTTTCATCATTCCTTCTCTATTTAACAAGATACGATCCACCTTTGCTACTTTTGAATCCCCTGAAATATACGGCGTATAAACTGGAGGTGTATACTCGTAGAGTGCTTCGAAGGGGGTCGAATTTATGGAAAAGAGATACGTAGTATTATACCACCATTCTGCCAACGCCAGCTATTCACTCCATCGCTGAGGCTCTTCCCCGCAGAAACATCGAAGATAAGTTTCCAAAATCTTGTTTACCGCTTCGGTAAGACCATCCGTTTGTGGATGGTAGGCCGTAGAGTATTTCAAATGAACCCCTTGCAATCGGAGCAACTCCTGCCAGAATTTGCTTAAAAATACTGGATCCCGATCGCTAATAATTGCTTACAGCATACCATGTAGCTTAAACACATGGTTGAGGAACAATTCCGCAATTTCCCCCGCTGTATATTGGTGTTTAACTGGAATGAAGTGAGAATACTTGGTGAATCTGTCCACCACTACTAGAATAGTCGTCTTCCCCTTCGACCGCGGTAGACCTTCGATGAAATCGACGCTGATTTCTTTCCAACTCCCTTCCGGTATTCTAATCGGCTGTAATAATCCTGGATAAGCTGCGTTATCCTGTTTATTCCTCTGACAAACCATGCATTCCTGCATATAGTTCCTCACGTCTTTGGCCAGCCCTTTCCAGAAGAACATATTATGTATCTTCTTCGTCGTAGCCAATACTCCTGCATGCCCCCCCATGGCATCGTCATGACTGATAGCCAAAATTCACTGTCGCAATATAGGATTAGCTCCAATCACCAATCGTCCCTTCCAACGCAACAACCCTTCCTTCCACTCATACACCCCTGTTTTTAGTAATCCCGCTTCCAATTGTTTCACAATTTCACTAATTGCTGGATCATCTTCCCAACTCTTCTTAATTGCCTCGAATAACTCCCCTTGAATTTGAGGCACTGTAAACATTAACATTTCTGTGCTCGTCATCCGGGATAATGCGTCAGCCGAAACATTCTCCTTCCCACTTCTATATTGCACTTCAAAGTCATACCCCAAGAGCTTTGGAAGCCACGATTGCTAAAATGGGGTTGATAATCTTTGCTCCAATAAGTACTTAAGACTGCGGTGATCCGTCTTCACAATGAATTTCTTGTAACTCAGATAGAGGTGCCAATATTTGATGGCTTTGATGATGGCTAAGAACTCCTTCTCGTAAGTGGACAGGCCATGATGCCGTTTGGCCAACGATTTACTGAGAAAGGCAATTGGATGCCCTTCCTGTTGTAAGACCGCCCCTATCCCTTGTCCACTGGCGTCTGCTTCCACCACAAAATCCTTGGAAAAATCTGGTAACGCTAACACCGGAGCCGAAGTGATTGCCTCTTTCAGGGTCTCAAAGGCAGTTCTCTTGTCTGACCCCCAAACCCAATTACTCAATCTCTCCTTCTTCAATAATTCCGTCAATGGTCTAGCAATGAGTCCATATCCCTTTATAAATCGTCGGTAATACCCAGTAATTCCGAGGAACCCTCTGAGTTCTGTAATGTTCTTAGGCTCCGACCAAGCCATTATCGTCTGTACCTTCCGACTATCGGTGGCAACTCCTTCCTCCGATATAGTGTACCCCAGATATTTGACTTGACGTGCCCCGAATGTACATTTATTCCCCTTTAGAAACAACTGATTATCCTTCAACGTTCGCATAGCAACCGAAATATGTTCAACGTGTAATTGCAGGGAAGAACTGTAAATTAAGATATCATAAAAAAAGACGAGTATGAACTGCGCAGAAATGGTTTGAATATGCATTCATCAATCGTTGGAAGGTTGAAGGAGCGTTCGTCAAGCCGAAAGGCATGACCATAAATTCGTAATGTCCCTCGTGCGTCCGAAAAGCTATTTTCAGAATATCCTCCGGATGCATCCGGATCTGATGATACCCGGAACGCAGATCCAATTTAGTGAACCAACTAGCTCCATGCAGTTCATCCAGCAATTCTTCGATTAGTGGAATCGGAAATTTGTCCTTTACGGTGTTTTTGTTAAGCTCCCGGTAATCCACGCACATCCGCCAAGTATCATCCTTCTTCTTAACTAATACTACCGGTGATGCATATGGTCCATAACTGTTCCGAATAAACCCCTGTTTCATGAGGTCATTCACCGTCTGCTCAATTACATCCTTCTGTGCCCTTGAGTACCGGTAAGGGTGTACATTAATGGTTTCCACTCCCTCCTTCAATATAATCTGATGATTATGGTTGCGGTTTGGTGGTAATTGCATTGGTTCCTGGAATACCTCTGCATATTCCGACAAGACGGCATCGATTTCGTCCACCGCACTCCACTGTTCCTCCTGTAAATGCATCTGTTGCAGTTGAAGCTCAACAGGTGTTGTTAATCTCAACATGAATAATTGCCCCTCAGATGGTCCCTTCAACAATTTCC
>JAOSBN010114620.1:0-10148 GCA_027563595.1 Erythroxylum suave
AGGACTTATAGGTCTATAACTTTCTTGAAGACCTTAGGAACAAATTCTATTATCTGAAGGGTCAAGATGGACCAGACAATACAAAATGAATAGTATACAAAAAAAGAAGTCTCGGTCACTGGGGCAGAAGGCAGACGAATGCAATAAGTAGAAGAAGCAATAAGCAGACGAATGCAAAAGCAAATGAATGCCAGAAGAAGACGAAGCAATAAGTTGATGAATGTAAAAGCAGACGAATGATAGAAGCAAATGAAGCAATAAGCAGACGAATGCCAAAGAAGACGAATGCCAGAAGCAGACGAAGCAATAAACAGATAAAACAAAATGTAGACGAAATTTGTCAGAAAGTAGACGAAGCAAAAAGATAGACGAAATTCATTAAAAAATAATGAAGCAAAAAGATAGATGAAATTTGTCAGAAAGTAAACAAAGAAAAAAGATAGACGAAATTCGTCAGAAAGTAGATGATTTAGGTGGTCAACTTTATATGATGTCCTCACAGATGATGTGACGTCATCATAGATGATAGACGAATGCAAAAACACAGATGATAAGCAAAACACAGATGATAGGTAGACGATTGGCAAAACACAGACAATAGGTGATCAACTTAGGATGAAGCAAAGTCAACTTAAGACGATGCAACTCTTAAGATGATATGACGTCATCACAGACAATGTGTCCTTACATTCCTACGTATTCCCCTTTCTAAGGACCCTAACTTTTAATCCAAAGGTCCAAAAATTTCATACTATATACCGTTGGAAATATAAGAGGATAAAATATCACTTCCAAGAAGACAAATTTCTCCAAATCAGCCTAGATTAATACAGATTTTCCCCTAGAATACATAACATGAATTTTTACATTCATCTAATGTATTGCACCCAATTCTCAAATTCATGACAAACTTTGTGATTCTTAAAGACAGAATTTTAATTTGATGTCTTCATAAGAAACGCAGCCATATATTTGTAGTTTAATCCAAATCAAAAATCATCTAGTTTGGATAACTAGAGAAAATGTGGCTAAAGGACTGGAACATACTCCTTGAATAATTTTCCAGGACAACCACCCATTTCATTTTGTTTCACAATCTTTCTTTAACACAACTCCTACCAAGATCACCTTTTCCACTTCATTTATTCCTCACTCTCATCTCCATTTCAAATCAATATTATCCATAAGCAAATTTTAATCCATGATTAATCATGAACACCAATAACTGGACCTACCCATGTGTACATATTCTTCATCAACTTAATACACAAATTCAATTTCATTTTTGTTTTCATTCTACTTCTAACTTTCACCTTAAGTCTTCTCATTTCAAAATCTCTTATCCACTAAAAACACCAAAGGAAAAATATGAACCTCGCTACATTTCTCATTTATTTATTCTAGTCTTCTAAGAAAAGTTCGGGGTCTAATAAATTGCATCTCTGCTTTGATGGCCTCTAACCATTTAACAAATTTTGGACTTCCCATAGCCCCTTGATAGGTTATGGGCTCATTATGATCAATGAGCATCACATTACCATCATTAGTAATGATAAAAGCCATATCTCTTGGGCTCATGACAAATCCCACCAGATCTACTTAGGTCTTATGTTATTAAAGGCTTCTCATCAACAACTTGTGAGCTTGCTCCAATCTCATTCACAGGCTTAAGGTCATTTTGTGGAACTTGAATTTCTTCAAGTTTTATTTTACTCCCACTGTTTCCTTTAGAAATAAATTCTTTTTCTAAGAAAATGCCATTTCGAGCAACAAACACTTTGTTCTTAGACAAGATGTAAAAGTAATATCCTTTAGTTTCCTTAGGATATCCCACAAATAAACATTTTTCAAATTAGGTGCCAACTTCTCAACAGTAGGATGCTTCACATAATTCTCACAACCCCAAATCTTTTGAAAAGATAGAGTAGGATGTTTTCTAATCCATAACTCGTAAGGAGTCTTTTCTATAGCCTTTGAAGGAATACGATTCAGTATGAATGCTGCGGTTTCTAAAGCATAACGCCATGAGGACATTGCAAGATCAGTTTAACTCATCATTAATCGAAACATATTCTAATAGAGTTCAATTTCTACTTTTAGAAACACCATTCCACTAAGGAGTTCCTGGAGGAGTCAATTGTGAAACGATTCCACAATCCTTAAGATGATCATCAAACTCTTGGCTTAAGTATTCACCTTCTGGATCAGATCGAAGGATTTTAATTGTCTTGCTAAGTTGATTTTGTACTTCATTCTTATACTTTTTAAACTTTTCAAAAGATTCAGATTTGTGCTTCATTAGATAGACATATCTACATTTACTGAAGTCATCTGTAAAAGTAATGAAATACAAGTAACCTCCTCTAGCTGATATGCTAAAAGGACCATATACATTAGCATGTATAAGGCCTAATAGCTCATTGGCCCTTTCCCCTTTACCTATAAAGAGGGCCTTTATCATCTTGCCTAGTAAACAAGTCACATGTCTCATAAGATCCAAAAGAATCAATGAATCCATCTTAATGGAGTTTTGAGATACCTTTCTCATTTACACGGCCTAGGCCACAATGCCAGAGATAGGTTGGGTTCAAATCATTAGATTTAAACTTCTTGGTATTTATGTTTTAGAATAACTGATTTCTAAGAACTTTAGTGTCTAGATTATAAATTCCATTTAATTGATGCGCAATGTCGTATAAAATGTTATCTTTATAAATGGAAATACTTATATTTTCAATAGAAAATCTAAATCCATCATTCTCTAAAGAAGCAAAAGAAATAATATTCCTACTTATAGCAGGTACATAATAACAATTCCTAAGCTCTAAAATGAGTCTAGTAGATAAAGTAAGATCATAGGTCTCATGGTTAAACCAGTAACTCTTGCTCTATTTCCCACGTGCAGGTCGATATCATCAGCAGTCAATCTTCTAGTCCTTCTTAGATTTTGGACATTAGTACAAATGTGAGTTACACCTCCATTATCGAATACCTAAGATGCAAAAGGAGTAAAATTGATCTCTATAACAAAAATACCTGAAAAAGTAGCACTATTCTTCTTCTCGTTCAGCTCTTCCAAATAAAGGTTGCAGTTTCTTTTCCAATGACGAGGTTCATTGCAATGAAAGCAAACTCCCTCCTTGGGCGTCTTAGTCTTAGCTTTAGGCTTGGGCTTAGGTACTTTACCTTTGCATTTACCTGTGCCCTTCTTCTTGAAGCACTTTCCCTTTTGAACCATAAGAACCTCATGGGTAGTCTTAACCTTTCCCTTTAAGTTCTCTTCGGCAGTCTTGAGCATCCCATACAATTCATCAATGGACTTCTCCATGTTGTGCATATTATAGTTAAGAATGAACTGATCATATTCATCAGTCAGAGACACTAAAATAAGGTCAGTTGCCAATTCTTGACTAATAGGTGCATCTAATAACTCAAGATGATGAATATAACTCTTCATCTTGAAAACATGAGCACTCACAGATGTTCTAGGATTCATCTTGCATAAATTCAATACCTTAGTATTTCTAAACCTTTCTTGGCGTGCTTCCTCTTGAAACATAGATTTTAGTTGAGCAAGCATGTCATAGGCTTCCATTTCCTCTAAATCCTTCTGAAGGTCAAAGATCATGGTGCCTAACATAGGGCATGACACATCCATAGATTCATTGATATGCTTTGTGTAAGCGACCTTTTGAGCTTTAGCTGCATTTGTTGGTGGTTCCTTAGGGATGGGTTCTTCTATGACATAAAGCTTTCTTTCTTGCTTAAGAACAATTCTCAAGTTCTTATACCAATCTAGGATGTTTGTTCCATCAAGCTTTTCTTTCTGTAGTATAGATCACATGGATAGGTTGTTGGATGGAGTGGATGCCATGATCTACAATGTTATGCAAAGTGTGTTAATATTCTTATTATTAAGAGATATATGCTCCCACTTAATTTAATAACCCTCTATTTAAAAGTGTGAAGAAACAAGATCTATATTTCTATAAGTGATTGAGCCTAAGTTTATTATATAAATTGGCAACATTTTAATGACTTTTACTACACTTCTTGGCTCCTATTTCTAGATTTTATGCTTAATTTGACTCTTGAGTGTCTACTTTTATTTTATATAGTTTGAGAGTAAAATTTGTCACAAATCAAGACTAATTGCACTAATTAATTTTCTAAGAACAATTGATACTGCAAACTACCATTTGTTCATTATAGGAGACTCAAGGAGAAGAGACTCAAGAAGATGTAGAGTCAAGGAAAGGTTAAAGTCAAGTCAATAAGTGAATAGGTGCAACAGGAAGTTTGCCGCGGTGAAAATTAATTCTGTCGCCTCGGCAAAAGAACCAACAATGTAGCTAAAACATTCAGGAAAAGTTTACCACGGCAAACATTCAAATACCTGAACCTTTTTTGAAATTTTACCCACTACGCAATCGGATCCATAACCAATTTCTTTTAAACCTACCATTTTTGGTTAAAAAGGAGCGAACATAGTGATAACAAGAGAACACTCTCACTCTGAACCTTCGGACGCTTCACCATCCAGTCTCCTCCACTTTACCGTCAACTCCTCAACCAAAAATTGCTAGCATGGATGCTTCCAATAGGTTCCTGGTTGTGAATTCTCCAAGAGTAATGCTTGGCTAAGCACATCTTTCCTCTTGAAAATGTAGCAATGGCTAGAGTTCAATGGGCTTCAAAAGGGAGTAGTTTATTCCATGTTTAGCTACATTGATATAAACTCCTAGGTTTAGGATTTGTAATTTGTAGTTGGATATTCTTGATTAGAGTTTAATCAAGTATTAGACATTCAATGTGTTATTAAGATTTGTTGATGTAGAACTCAAAACTTAAATATATGAAGTCTCATATATGTCTATTTGTGATTTGGTTAATTCTCTTTTATCTGCCTAGTTATGTTTGATATTGAGATGAATCTAGATCCTAAAGTAACTTATTGCATTGACTTACCCATTGCACACACTAAGAGCATTCAATAAATTTTTATGAAATGGAGTTCATTGATTAAAACCTAGGACTTACAGAGTTCTTTAAGGTTTACCATTTGAAACTTAGTGATCCACTCCCATAAAATTCGTTTTGAATAATGATAGCCAAAGCTCGTTTTTAAGATGATACTATCATCATTTTATCATTGTTTTCATTTTATCACTTTTCTATTCCCGAAATCGAAAAATACTTTTCATTACATTTTCTTACAATTTGCTTATTTTTTGTCCGAATTTCCAAAGATTTAAACCCCCTCTTCCTTGCTAATTTTGTTTACATATCATGACATACAGGCTAGCTTAGTTCCATTCATCAGGTTTTGATTAATTGAAACAACCCGAGGTTGCATTCTATACTACAATCCTTGGAATTAAAATTTTTTGATTTGACCTCCAAGGGTAAGAACAAAAGGGCTCGAACCAAAATGGCACCATTGCCAGGGAATCAAGGATTTGGTTCTTTAGGTTAGCTATTGTCATTTTCTTTGCCGCTAAGTGAGGTGAGTAACCTTAGTTTAGATTGCATCTTAGATAGTTCGGCATCATATTTGTCAATAGTATAGGATTTCACTCTCTTTAATTATCATAAAATTTTTAAAAACTCAAACAAATAGGATACCAAACTTTTTGCATGCTACATACTTATCAATTTTACACCATATAGTTTTGAATGTTTCTTTGTTTCTTTTTCATACATACATACTTTACTTGCACGCTTTACTGTTACACATACTTTCACACACCACACACTTGCATCCTTCGCATTTCTCCTTTTTAATTGCCTTTGTGTGCTTGCAAGAAATTTTTGTTACTGTTTATTTTATTTTAGTTCCATTTAAAATTTCCAAGCATGCCCAAGAAAGTCAAACTTCTACCTTTTTACCCTGAAATTGAGAGACGTTTACGAAAGATTAGAAAGGAGAGAAGAGAAAAAGAGTCTAGTCGGCCAAGGAGTGAGAGTAAGTCGATAGACAGAGTGATATGGCTGAGAACCCAACTTTTCTGTAAAACCCTAACTTTCATGTTAACCAACCAAGGAATGGTGATAATGGAGGTAATGGGGAACATGAAAGAGTTAGAGAGAATAATGGGAATCAACGAAGGAGAACCATTACGGAAGCAAATACTTCTAATGTTAATTATGATGTATTTACTATTGCTTGTCCTAATTTTGAAGTCAAAGGATTACTTATTAATTCTCTTCCTAAATTTCATGGATTGACAAGAGAGGATCCCTACATGCATTTGCAATCTTTTTCCATGATCTGTCAGAGTATGAAGCTAGTGGGAGCCTCACTTGATCAAGTACTATGGAAGGTTTTTCACTTATCACTGCAAGGAAAAGTCCGGGAGTGGTATATGAGTCTTCTAAGACATATGGCAAATGCCTACCATAGTTGGGCAAATTTGAGGAAAGCATTCTCGAAAAAATATTTTCCAGCCTTTAGAACTTCATCAATGAGGAAGGAGATCTATTCATCACGACAAGATTATGATGAATCCCTTTATGATTATTGAAACCGCTTCTAAGATCTGTTGTCTAGATGCCCCCATCACCAGATACCTGATGAGTAGTTAGTGCAGTATTTTTATGGTGGTCTGAAAAGCCAACATAAAGGTATGTTGGATGCGGCATCGGGAGGCTCTTTAATTGATCTTACACTATAGAGGCATGGGATTTGATCAAGAAGATGGCTTTGAATCATCAACAATACAGTGTTAGGGAGACCAGAGGAGTGGATAAGTTGCATGCCACAATAGCCCAATCCAGAAGAATGGAGAGTTTGGAGTCAAAAGTTGACTCTTTGGAGAGTAGAGTGACCTCACAATTATCCTTCATCACTGTAGAACTAAAAAATATGAATGTGCATCGCCTGAAATCTTCTATGGATCTTATTGCACCCAGTTGTGATACTTGTGGGTCAGTTATGCACATATCCAGTGTTTTCCCTAGATGGTATGAAGAGGTGTCTGCAGTGTATCTAGGGCAGACAAATCATAAATGGGACTCTTACTCCAACACTTATAAAGAGGGATGGAAGGCAAACCCTAGGTTCAGTTGGAGTAATGAAGAGGGAAGGGCACCAAATAGATTTCAACAAGGGAGAGGAGCTGGTACTTCCACTAACTAGTTTCCTAACCAATAGCAAGCCCTGATCGTCCCACCTAAGGAGGACACCTAACCAACTGCTGCATAATATGATGACTCTTATAAGGGAGGAAAGGAATTCTAACAATAATCAATTCAATACCATAGTTTCTCTAATTCAGCAAGACTCTTTAAAGAATGTTGCTCGGTTTAATGCTCTGGAAAAGAGAATGGAGCAATGGGAAACAAAAGCTGAAAATATCAATTCCTTCGTCACCCAATTGTCCAATAACATGAGTGAGAGTCAAGTGAGAAGTAGTGGAGCTATCCCTTCAAACACCATTATTAACCCCAAAAGTTTAAACACAATGGCTCTCCGAAGTGGGAAATAAGTGAGGTTCAAAAATCAAGATGAGGAAGTAGGTGAAGAGGAGATTGAGAGTGAAGAATTGCCTTTAACAAAAGACAAAATCAAGAAATCCGAAAGCTCCAAAGAAAAATCACTTTTGACTGAAAAGAAGTTTGAATCAAGGAGCAAGGGAGCTAATTCAGAGAGCTACAAGGAACAAGCAATAACAAGGGAGTACATAGAATCAAGCAAGCATGGAGCCAATGAAGCGAATGGTAAGGAGGTAAATCTTCAAGACTTCCTTTTCCTAATTCATATTTGATAAGAAAATGAATGACTGACATTAAGCATGAAAAAGATATCATTGATTTGTTTAGTAAAGTGGAAGTCAATATTCCTTTGCTTGATCTTGTGAAACGGGTTCCTGCTTATGCCAAATACCTTAAAGAGTTATGTACCCATAAGAGTAATTTTAGGCAAAATGAAAGAGTCCAAGTAAGCTCAAATGTGTCTGCCTTATTCAAGCCTCAAATCCTTATAAAATGCCAAGACCCTGGATCTTTCACTATCCCTTGCACTATAGGTAAAGTTACCGTAGGGGAGCCTTGTTAGATCTAAAGGTAGCCATTAATGTTATACCTAAATCTATTTATCAATCATTGGGAGTCAACAATCTTAAGTCTACATCTGTAGTTCTCCAATGGCTGATAGGTCTATTAGGCATCCTGTGGGCATTATAGAGGACATTTTGGTCTAGGTCAAGGGTTTAGTTTTTCCATCTGATTTTAAGTGCTTGATATGTCTTTTGAAGTTGTGCAGGATACTTCTTTGATTCTAGGTAGACTCTAGCACGTTTACTCTAACTCCACACTGATCTCATTCACTGATGACTCCGTGGAAAGAGGATTTTTTGCTAATGTTTCAGGTAAATCGAGGAGTGTGGACGTTAACACCGAAGTGGAAAGTGCACAAATTACCTCACCACGGAATAGCTATTACCCAAACATCCACCAGGATATCCAGGATCTACCGTAGTCATCAGGTCGTTTCTCATCCTTCACTTACCACTTACTTCTGCTCTATAATTGAATATGACATTGTGGATGCATGAGTGTATTGACTAAGTGTGGGGGAGAAACTACTTCAGTTGGACCTAGGTTTAGTTTTTAGCTTATGCAATTTTAATTAAATAATTCATCTCCTCTTTTATGTTCACCATGTTTTAGCTTAATGTATGACCCATGTTATATGATTAAGGAAACTGGTGTAACTGGATGAATTGCATTTTTGTTTTCTAACGCTTAAGGACTTTGCATTTGAGCTGAGTATCCGATTAGTCTTTTTCAGTGGAATTTTTCATAGTTTGTCTTGTTCATTTTTCTCTAGGGAAAACTTGACCGCGGGGTGGTTCACTTCACCATGTCGACAGTTCCTTACAAATCTCTCAGGCTAATTCAACATCTAGAGCAACATTTGCCGCGACATGACATAATTATTTCACCGTGGTGAGCTCACTTCAGGGAACCTTCACCGTGACGAAAGATCTATCTACGCGAAGACACCGAGTGAAATTGCATCTACCCTTCTTTTGCTTCTGATCTTTCATCTTCCCTCTGTACTTCTTTGTAATTTAGCTTCCACTTCTTTATCAACCCACCGTTCCCTTCTTCATTTTCGTATACTTCTTTCTAATTCGCCGCAGAAATCTGAACTGTCCTTCATCAAATCCTTATCCCTTCGTTCTCCTCAGTTCATTTCATGTTCATCATTCGTATTTACGCATCTCTCCGTCTCCTTCGTATGTATCTTTCCTTTAGTAAATTTTGTTTATTCCATTTATATATTTTTTGTGTTTGTTTTTCTATACGAACATGCCTCGAACTAAAAACCCTACCTGTCGTTCCCCCACTGTCTCATCTAGTTCATCTGGCTCATCCAGTAATTCTACTCCTACCAATAGCACTAATTCTGATTTTGTGGACCTAGCCAAAAAGATAGATGTTAGGCCGTTCATTAGAGAGCGCTCATTTCCCTTGACTCCACACAGCAATCCCTTTGTCCGTCAACTGGTACACTCTCAGCTTATGGGATTAGTCCAACCAAGAGCTCAAGGTAATGATAAATTCATTCTCCATTTCTACACTTATGCCCGCCTCCACAACACCTTAAAACTTAACTTTAGTAGTGTGAAAGCCCCCACCGCATCCACCACAACAAGCATCCGTGAGGATTATAACCTCACTCTTATTTTTCGCTGCCACTATGATTAATTGATCCATCATTATCCATGGGACGATGTTATTCGTACCCTCTGTCCTGAGGGCACCATCTGGAATCAACAAAAGGTCTATCAACGTTATCTAAGACATTCTAATCTCTGACTTAAAGCTCGTCCTTGACTCCACCTTATTAGTAGCAACATCATCCCAACCTCCCATCTAGCCTACACAACGAAACAGCAAGCCTTGTACCTTTAACTTCTGATGACTGGTCGCCTAGTCGACATAGCTCATGCAACTGTCTCTGCCCTCCATGACTCTATCACCCCCACCAAACTCACCAATGCTATCACTTTCCCCCACCTCATCATTGACATATTTCAGGTTTACAGTGTCCCAAAATTCAACTGTTACCCCCAGAATTTTTTTTTTATGATAAATCAAGCATGATTAGATTAATGGGGTAAATTAATATGGTATTTAAT
>JAOSBN010114621.1:0-10148 GCA_027563595.1 Erythroxylum suave
TTATAATAATAAGGAATTTAATAATCATACAAAGTAAGTACAAATAATAATAATAATAATAAGGATAAGGATAATTTGATCTTTT
Organism: Erythroxylum suave; assembly: GCA_027563595.1. Lineage (NCBI taxonomy): Eukaryota > Viridiplantae > Streptophyta > Magnoliopsida > Malpighiales > Erythroxylaceae > Erythroxylum > Erythroxylum suave. Next base: position 86 of record JAOSBN010114621.1, read on the forward strand.
TGTTAGTCATTCCTTTGCGATTCTAAGTTTAAATTTTCAAACTAAACATTGGCATAGAATTATTTATCTATTCTATTTTTTGAACCAAGCAAAGTAATACTTATTTCATTCTATTCCTCATCTATTATATTCCTAAAGAATAACTATTTTATTCCTTATCTATTCCATTCCTTGAACCAAACAGCCCATTAGTGTTTAGCATCCTAGAGAATAACTATTTTATTCTTTATCTATTCCATTCCTTGAACCAAACAGCAGCCCGTTAGTGTTCAGCCAAATAAAAAGGGATTCTGACGTTAAGGAAGAAGTACTACTACGATACCACTTATAATTCTTTCAACTAACGAGTACGATAAAAGTAGATACAGCAACTTATTTTCATTGACAAAAATGGACTCGTATGCAAAGGGTTCACGAAAAGAAAAAACTCGTGTGAAACGAATAAGAAAGAATAACAATGCGTCGTGGAAGAGTCGAAAGAGGAACAGAGAGCAGACTACAAAATTACATCTTAAAAAAGAGGAAGTACCTCACGACCAAATCAAGGAACAAAAATGGGTACGCAACCCGCTAGATATGCCATAACCAATAAGAATGGAAATTGTGACTTGATGGCCAAAAAACAACCTCATATAGCACCCTCGGGTCAACTCAAAATTTATGAACCTCTTGTTGAACTTTTTATTGAAAGAGTAAGATATAAGCAATTTTGAAAGCTTTATCGTAACCCAGGGTCACTCATTGGAGGTACGTGGACGGAAATGGGCAGTAGGATGTGCTTTTGTATTGAAAAACAACTATATATCCTTTTTGTCAATGGATAAAACTTCACCATATCCCCAAATAACGATCATATTGACTTGTTGGCCACATTCTTACATAATGAAAATTTTACGAGACAAATATACACAGATATCCTAAATCATGCTAATATCTCGAAGGCTGTTAGTCACTCTAGTCATCCTGTTGAAAGTATTAACTAAAACTAGAGTGGGAACAAAGCGTGTCTGTGCTACCCATCGTATGCACACGCACGTGTAACTTGGATGGAGTTCCTAACCTAACAAAACCGTGCCCAGGCTTTGACAAATCAGATAAATCAAACAGGCTGCTCCGCCAGAAGTAGGGTATGCCACCAGCCACACGCTACATTCTCTGCAACACAATCTTCGATACTAACTTGACAAGGAATGTCGCGGTCAATCAGATCACCCAAGCCAAGCTGTTTCACATGTCTATATGTTAACAATAATGCATTTTTCTGGTTGACAGGAAAATCTTAGGGATGTCTGCACACAACTGACATTGTAACACAATACTTATCCTACTCAGGAGGGAAACTGTTCCAACATCATTTGATTTTCACTACGATTTCATATTTACCTGTCCATACTTGTTCCATCCCCAACAGAAGACCTTCCCGTCCTCTTCAACGAACACAAAGTGTTAGACATCAGGAATAATATCAAACTACAATCCAGAAGCATAAAGATCTGTAAATCGGACCAAAAGCCTTCAACCCATGCCAGAACATGATTATACCTTGATTACACCCAAAACAATTTTCGAACAATAATTAATTAATTCCAGAATATTGTCATTGTATTAGTAGATGGTGCTGCATTCTCCCAAACAAATTCCCTTACTCATCTCTTGCTCTTTCATTAATCGTTTGTGCGTCTAGGTACTCATTTCACACACCTAATAAATAAAATTTTCCAACAAGAAGCAGGAGTTCCTAATGGCTAGCGACATGATAATGTGTTAATGCCCAGCAACTGCAAAATCTGCACATTTTGTGTTTAGCACGGAAGGAGGCATTATATATGCATACCTGCTATCATAGCACTGTGACGAGCCCCACATGACACAATTTTTGCATTCACACTTTCCAAACTGGGAGCATCCAATAGCCTCGGGATAGTCTGGTTTAAAATTCAAAGAACAGGGAGATAATAGCATGAAAGGCTTCCTCTATGATCAAAACGCATGCTGGAACAGAGACGTCTACATAAGATATAGGACATGAAAGAGAAACGCAAGAACATATAGTTACAAAAGTATCATACCTCAGCTTGATCACCTCCAGTCCCCAACTGGCCAAACTGATTTCCCCCAAATACGTAGATATCACCATCGGCAGAAATGCAAACTGTATGCCAAAGCCCTGCAGCAGCACCCTCTATTCTAATGCCCAGTAAGGAAGACACACACTTTGGGCTCAACTCATCATCTGTAATTCCTTGCCCACACTTGAGAAAACAATAATTCGATTAAGTTGTGGCAATGAAAATTTACAAGACTTATGGAAAGCTAAGCAGTTGAGAGAATAAGTAGAATATTCCTTGTACAGTGAACCTCATCTTCCACATCTACGGTGCTTTTATCTCCACCATTATCTACTTTACCTACATGTTGATCCTGAAGAACTGTTAATTTCAGAACTCTAACCAGTGTCCAGGATGGATATAGGAACAAACAATTCAAACGGTGACTCAAAGAAAGGCATGAAAGTTTCTTAATGGAAGATGGTGAAGTCAATGTTTTGCAGTCAAAAATAGCCACGGCAGCAGTGAAAGAGATTGTCAATGGGTAAAACTTGTTCATATCCATGACAAACAACAGCTTTGTTTCTTGCCATACATCGATAAACACTGTTAGTTTGTTGATAGAAGGTGAAGTCGATGATTTGCAGAAACAGAAGTAGCCAATGACAACAGATAAAAACATTACAAACAGGTAAATTTGTTCATATCCATCACAACCAACACTTTTTGATTATTCACATAAATCAGATTACATTATCCCAGTTGTACTTAGATTTCCAGCAAACAGGTAAACGTTACATTTAGGTAGTGAGGGCAACTAAATATACTTTATCCGACAGCTAATTATACTTTATCCTATAAAATCACAGATGACAGCTCTGCAGCCAATGAAAATATAAATGACTATGTGATTTTGCATTAAGTAACAAATCCACTATCTGGTTTGTTGTGGCTTTTTAAGAGGAGTCCGGTCTGGTCATGCAAAAAAGATAGATGGAGTAAAAGCTCGCACAGAAATGGAGCAACCTGAAGTTTTAGGGACTAGAACAAAGTATATAGAAAAGGCATTACCAGCAGCACATTTAAGATTTCTGTCTCGAACAGTATGACAAACCTTCGGAATCCCCAAATATGTTTAGTCAATAAAAGATTGACTATGCTAAGCCACTACAGAATGTTCCAATTGGGTAATGTGAAAGAAGTCAAATGGAAGCATTTTCACTAGTAAACATAGGACACATCATTTTATTTCCAAATATAAGAAGCCCGTTCATTTTATATACAATTGCACATATAATCCTCTAGGGAAAACCATCATTGAAGACAGGCTATGTAAGTCCAAATTACCTGTCCATATAGTCCCCAGCCAAAACTAAGTAGTGCTCCAGCATCTGTAAAATGTGAAATTGAATATCAATGATTGATATGGGAACTTACATTGGCTTAATCAAAGCCTGGATAAATTCACAAAGCTGGAAATGCAGTACAATATGGTTGGATTATGTCTCACATCAAATTTAACTTTCAATCCAGCTCAGAATCTTAATTTGCAAATGTCTTATTTATGCTCAAAACTGCATTAAGTTGTGTTCGCAAGCAGCCAAAAAGCAGGTCACTCGTGCTTCTATCACTTGAATCTTGTATTACTAATTACAATTAGCGGATCAAGAAAACAGCAACAAACACATACCCGTTATAACTGCACTATGACGCCCTCCACAAGCAATCCCCTTCACATAACTTCCAGGAACTCTAAAACCATGTCCCTCTGACATCCTGCCCCCTCGAGAAACTTCTTGTGGTCTGTCCTTAGCATAAGAATGGTCAATGCATGGTATTGGATGAGGAGAGGACACCATCCTTATCCGAGATCCCAAACCAAGCTGTCCTTCACCTCCATAGCCCCAGCCCCAAACCTGTCCTATATCTGAAACCTTGGAAAATTAGGTAGTTCAAGTGTCATTAGTAACAGATCCTCAATAGCTTCAAGCTTCATACAGCATATCAATCTTGGGATTGTTTTCACTTTAATTTATAAGATCCAAACACTGGAATGTAAAAGCACCATTAAGATCACCTGACAATGCTAAAGTATGGCGTCCACCAGCAGCAACAGTTGCAATCTTGACTCCAGTATTCAATGTCACCAGACATGGAAGTGCCGATGGTGTTTCATAACCAGAAGATGAGCTTTCAGCCGCTTGTTTGCTTGATGATATTCTTCTCCGCTTTGTGCTTCCATCTCCACACTCTTTCTTGTCAACACCAGATAAGGTACCACTTCCACCAGTAGATCGTGAACCTTGAGAGCGAGGGCTCACTGCAACATCTCAGAAGTGGCAAATTAGGCTATAACCAAATAACATCTACCAGTCAATTCTTTTGAATGACAAACAAAATTGATAGTACCTTGCTCGGTCAGAAATGGACTCTGTCTTTCAAGTACACCCTTTTCTATACTTGCCGCTGAAGATGGGTTTCCAAAAACTCTTCCTGAAGGAACGCATTCTCTCCATCCCCACGTATAAACTTCTCCATTATCTGTCATTTAAGACATATACACGAACTTAGTTTACCAGTATAGGCAGAGACATATAGCCAAAGAAAGAATGAAATGGCACAAATAAATTACTTAGAAAATACCAATGAGGCCAATTGGAAGAAAAATAAAGATATCATACTAACCAGTAGCTGCTACACAATGTGCCCAACCTGCTGCTGCTTTCATGATGGAAACATCAGTTGGAAGAGGAAATGGCTCGGGAATTTCCTAAAAAAGGGAGATGTGGGTTAGATTACAAGGAAAAAAAAATAGAATATAAATATAAGAGGAAGATAAAGTTCTATATAGTGCTGAACTACCCCGTGCTTTCCAGATGTCACGTAACTTTGACCTAGATCATCGGTGGAACCCCATGTGATGAGCTTTCCAGAATCTGATTGAGAAAGAATCATGAATCAAATAACAATGTTTTGAATTAAGGCGCAACACTCACACCCAGAAAACGCAATACCAGTTTTATTTAGCTCACATGAGTCCACACTGCCCGGTTTCATTCACTAGTCGACCTCGACTTATGATAATATATAAAAACTTTTAACAGTCAACAGCAAAGAAAGCACGATGGTCGTAAATGACATGAAACTATTAAGTCAGCGGAAAATAAAAAGTTAGGTTGAAAACAGCTGTTACTGATTCTTCAACTTGAAATCTTTTGTCAATATCTGGAAATCTAAGATAAGAAAAGAATTGGCCAAGAAATCAAATGCCGAGGGCTTATTGACCTGTAGGTTACAACGAAAGATGTTTAGTAGCAGCGGCCCTTGTAAAGAAAAATCATCAACTTGGGAGTGAAAGCAAAAAGACTCGTTTGGAAAAGTTCAATATCACCACTTTTTACACGTTTAGTTAAACCTCCATTTAGTTATTTGCTCTCCGTGTTTCACATTTCTTTATCAAAGAAACACCGCAGGTCAAATGTAAGCCAACAAAACAACAAACACATCGATCCGATCCAATCAATGTCACTGGGGAGTTCAATAACGCAAAAACTTGACTTTTTATTTCCAAAAGATGAAAAGGGAGGAACAGAGGAGAATCACCAGAAATGGCCATCGCAAATCCGCAACCACCGCCGCAAACGTCCTTCCACGGGAAGCCAGAGGTCCTAACGACGACTGGAGACAAAATCGGCGACCTTTGAGGCAAAGCTCCGGGAAGATACCCGCACATGAACACCAATTTCTGTTTGGCCATAGTAAGACTCTCCTCTTCCCTTGTCCGCTCCCGGTTCATGTCTTCTCCGAAGAAGAGTAAGGAAAAGGATGAAGAAAAGTATCAGAGAAATCAATTTTAAGAGTTTTGCGTTGTTTGTTACTTGTTAGCCGAGAGAGACCTACTACCGCTGTTTGGAGTTGGCGAATGTTTTGAGTGTGCGCGTGATTCGGTGGACTTAAAAAGTGTCACCTATGCGCGTAAGCGTTATATGTGCCTGCGATCAAATAAAGGATGGAGCGTATCATTTTCAGGGGATTGGGAAGTTCCACATAGGATGCTTGCGTGGAAGTACAGTGCACGTGGCGCAAATTGGGCCGCTATTTGTCTCGGGGAATTCTGGCCAAGAATTTCCAAGAAGTTTCTGGAAGGGTCAAATAATTTAAATAATGAAAAAAGCAACTGAAATGATAAATTGACGTGCATGAATGTTCTGCTAAAGCGCCACGTGGTTACTTCTTCCACATGCTCCAGTCGTTACGTGGTGAAACGTGTCGTGTTTGTGGAGGTTCAGAGATTAGAAGAAGTTGACACGTCAGCATATGTGCTGCACCATGGCTTCTATGGGACCGTTCCATTAGTTGGTTTTTATTGGTTTACGTTGCGCCAAATCCGCAAATTGTCCCAAACTTTCTATAAGATGAATTACAGAATTAGGGGGTGATTGGTTAATGTGTCTGAGAAGAGGTTAATCAGTATGGAATGAAAAAATGGTAGTTGATTATAGATTATTATTATTATTATTATTATAAGGGCAGTATTATGTATTATGATATCCAACTTTTAAGTATAGCTTTATACTCCTGTCATAATGTCAATCATTCTAAATTCTCGAGTAACGATTCCTTCTTTTTTTTCATAATTAAATACAATTAATTAAAATAATGTTATAATATAATTAATTTTTATTTATTTATTTAAACAATATAATTGATTAATCAATTTTATTATAATTAATTATAACATAATTAATTGATTATATTTTTTAGCAATTAAATATAATTAATTAAAATATATTAAATTGTGATATAAAACAAAATTTTAATAAATGTTTATTTTTCAATATTTTTAACCAATCAATCACTATTAACGGTAATGGTATTCGTTCCTTACATCATAATTATAATTATTATATTAATTCTCATTCCTCACTATATTAATTCTCATTCCTAGTACCATTATTCAATTTGAACCAATCACCTCCTAAGTTCACATCTTATTACTTATGTTAGTGTATTTTAACAATTATAAAATATTATTTATTAATTACACTAAATTTAAATTTTATTAGATTTCTGCATAATTGGATTAGTAACTTTTAAAAATAAATGAATCTTTTTTATTTGAAAATAATTTTAATTATTAAAATATTTAAGGCATTATATAAATAAATTTAAATCAAGTAAAAATCAATTTAAGAAGAAAATAAAAGAAATCTCACCAATTATCCATATCAATTATAGGTCTTAACTTTTTCCGACCCTTTTTCATAACATCAAAATATATATACATTCTTATGTGCATCAATTTATCTTCTTGAAGCTCAATTGTAGAATTTGGATTCATTTCCTTTAATTTACTAATATAACTATAAAAGTTGTATGTATTGAGTGTATATACTCCTTGCATACTTTTCATGCTAAAATTAATTGATAGATTCAAATTCAATTTACATTTTCTATCATTTTTCTAGTTTTAAACCTAATTCTTTTGAGTTTATTTTTTAAAATCTTGTTGCAATTTCATACTCCAAAATCCCTCCGTGAGTGAGATGTCCTCTTTACTGATCCTTTTATTTACTTTCATCCTATAAAGGTAAATGAAATTAAGAATGTTAAAACAAGGGCTACATAAATATATATATATATATATATATATAGGGTACATCGGAGGTTAAGAAATATATATTGACAATGACTTGAATATTCAATTAAATCCTATGAACATTAAAGCCACTAATGCACAATCCTACGTCTAACACTATGATTCTACACAATCACTCTGGATTCTTCTCATATCACTACAAATCCTAATAATCACTTTGGATTTTTGTCGTGCCGATTTGATTTTAGACAACCGCATTGGATTCCTTTCGTCTTATTGTCGCAATTACTATTACACTCTGAAATATGGGTCGATATGTTAGAAATATGACGTGGCTCAATTAGATTATATTGGTAGCCACGTCAACATTCAATAGATCTATGTTGTTAAGCTGTCATATTACTTTGGATGGGTGAACAAGTTAGTAGAGTACTATTTTGTAAATATTATAGTACAACTTGACATCATCATAAATAATGATAGACTAAGTTGGATTTTTTGTTTTAATAGTAGCAAGTAATTTGCACATTTGGCCCTTCACTTTATTAGCTTTTCACTGCCTTATATTTCATGTTCATATCGAGTAGCAGATATAATTGAAAATGAGTCCTACATAATATTAGTAAATATAATCTGAATCATACAAGTGCTTGTATAGATTAGAATACTCCTAAAGTACAACAATGTTGCTGCATTTTTTAAATAGAGCATGAAAAATGGCACTTTTAAGTGGTAAAAATATCCTGAAAAATCTGAGAATTCATCCTGGTTTTATACTTTATAATGGACATTCAATAACACCTATACATTAATGGCAATCGTATCTCAACATAAAATAATTTATTAGGATTTGTTTTCTATTTTTTTTTTAAAGAGGCATATGCATCTTTTATAAAAGAGCCACTTGGATTCTTTGACAATATTGGGTCAAATTCGGCATAAGACTCGTAGCTTGTGCCCAAATTCCGTTGTACGGATTTGGACGACCCAAATTTTGATTAAGCATAAATTAGTTTGATTAATTTTTTAACTTTAAATTAAAAACTACATTATTTTATTTGATATTTTCCAGTTTTGGTTTGGATCATGCTGAGCAACTTGAGCCTAAACTAGGTCTAATGGCTATTTTTTTATAAAAAAAAGCTAAACCTAATTTGAAACCAATTAACTTGAATTGAACTAGACAAAAATTGTTATCCCTTAATTCTTCATCGCTTATCGTCATTATTAAATTAAGAACTAGCAAGTGATAACTATCCTTTTTTGTTTTAAATTATAGAGTATTAATTATTGATAATATTGAATGACACATGTATAATTACAAATAGAATTAATATATATAACTACAATAAATTGAGCTGATACAACAAGTGACAAATGCAATATTAAATGACAGTTGCGATTATGAAATTATAAATTATGTTGAAAGACAGTTATTATCTACTATTAGTTCTTATAGTAGAATCAAACCCTAAAGTTAACATTGTAACTATAGTAAATACAACATAATAAAACTTATGACAGTGTTAATAGCGGAGTTACTATAACTAAGAGATGATCTATCCTGCGACTGGAGGGAAGCAATTCAAGTCTAATTTTGTTCTCTTTTTCAGAAGTGTATTAGGCATTGAATTCACAAGGACTCTAAGAGGCTCTTGAAATCTCATGACATCGTGGCTTGGAGAGCCAACCCAAATGGGAAATAAGACGGGTATTTCAAGCTCTAGGTTCGAATTGAATAGACATAAACGGAATGAAGAACTTGTATTTCAAGCTCCAAGTTCGAATTGAATAGGACATAAACAGTTGAAATTACCACTACACTGTCATCGACTGTTTTAAACCTGCAGCCATTATTTTTTTTAATACAGAAGGAAAGGGAAATAACGCTTCTAACTACATACTTCTACGAAATAAAGCTTCTTGGACATTCTGTGTGATGGACTCGAGGCATTGTTCCGAAATTACGTGGAGCAGGTGAGTCCACACAAGATCCCATGGCTGCTGAAGTCCTGTTAACGCCCTACATAGTTCAGCAACATTAGTGAGTGCAGCCACTAACTTTTAAGTGGTGTAACAGTTACGGGTCCGTAAAGCCACAAGGGAGGCCTATGTTCTGCACAAGCCCTCGTATTTGGGCCTCAAAATACCACAAAACAATGTGGCCCACAATTAAAAAGTAATTGTTAAGTAGGACCCCATAATTATAAGGGGGCGGTTGGTTCGCACAGAGGAATGGTAATAAGAATGGGAATGAATATAGTGAAGAATGAGAATGGATATTATTATTATAATTATGATGATTGGTTAAGAAGAAGGAATGATTACCATTACCATTCACAGTGGTTGGTTTGTAAAAATATTGAGAAATAAAAATTTATCATATTTTAATTAATTAATTAATTATATTGTAATT
>JAOSBN010114622.1:0-10147 GCA_027563595.1 Erythroxylum suave
TTATACATACAAATGCAATATATTTACTACTCAAACATATAACTCATATTTATACCCCAACACATAAATGTATAAAATACATTACCTATAGGATTCAACCATTAAGCTTCTCACATAGTTAATTCCCTTCTTATTCATATAAGCTTTCTTTTGCATTTTTCCAAGGCATGTAATGCCTTGATCCAATTGTTGGCCCCCTTTTTTTCTTGAGGAATAAGCATGATTTAAATAAATTATGAGGTCCTTGAGGGATTATTTTGTGGATTTTATTATTATGTCAATGTTGGTAAGATTTTATGACATAGATAAATTGAATTGAAGTATTAAAGTTGTACGATTGTATAAGGGCAAATTGGGCATGACACTTAAGGTTATAAGACATAAGGCCTTAGGCAAGGGACAAAATGGACTTTACACAATTATTAAGGCTATTAAAAGAAGAAGCAGTTATTGCCTTGTATTTTTTTTAGAAGAAAGAAAGGTGAGTGAAGAGAAGAAGAGAAGAAAAGAAGAGAAAAAGAAGGAAAATTAGGGCTTTGGAGATCTTAAAGACTTTGAAGATTTTGAAGCTAAATCAAGGTAAGTATAAGCATCATTCTTCTTGATTAGGTGAATGAAACATGTTTTGATGTTAGTTAAGAGATGAATATATGTGGGAAGTTGTTGAGAATGGGTAAATGCATATGTTTAGTTATTAGGGTTGGTTAGAAGTGAATATGTGTAGGGAGTTGCGATGAATGGTTTATGTGAATGTTTGGATTGGTTAATGATCAAAACTAGTTTATGAATCATTGTAAATGATATTGGATTGGAATTGTGTTGAAAATGAAGTAGAAGAGATGGGTTAGTGACAAGATGGGTTATATGTGAAAGGTGGGAAGCAGGAAGATGGAAAATGTCCCAAAACACGTTCTCGGAATGGGTTTCTGGACATTTTCACCGTGGAGAACTTTTGGATTTCTCCGTGGCGACACAAAGCATGCTCTAAGATTTGGTTTCGGGGCACTTTTGCCGCGGCGAACTCAGACAATTTTGTTGTGGCGAACTTGGTTTTTGGCCACGGCGAACTTTCCAACACTAAACATACTTTGGTATTTTGGGCATAAATTTTGATGGAGTTATCTAAATGAGATGATTTTAATTTTTTTGTAAACTAGAGACATAAGGATACAAATTTTATGAAGAAATCAAGTCTAAATTAAGTCTCTAAGGATTTCAAATTGATTTTGGTGTCATTAGAAACTTAAGATAATGGGGAACATTTCTATAGAAGGAGGTGTTATCAAATTTTTTCATTTATTGGATCATAACGATCAAGGAAAATTAAGCCGAAGGTTTGGATTTTTTGAAGAATTTGAGTATTTAGAATTTATCTTAGTGCATGTGCTTTATGAGTTCTCAAATTTAAATTCCTATTAAATGGGGATTGTTTTCATTGTTAAAGGAAATCAAGAGAGGCAAGATAAGCAAGAGGAAGGACATCCCTAAGCAAGTTTATAAGCAAGGATTTCAAGGTGGGTTTCTCTTTTATAATTAAGTAATAAGCCCCTAATGTTTTCTTCAAAACCAAGAAAGTTTTAAAATGTTTTCAATTGTATTATAAATGTGTCGTTAAGGCTACTTGAATGTTTTGTTAATGTGCCATATGCTTGCATATGAATTGTGTTATTGGTTTATGAAATGAATGATAAAATTGACTTTTGAAAGTTTATTGATTTTTGAAACGATATTATGATTATGAAATCAAGTTTTGGAAAAATTCCGTTGAGGCCATAAGTTTACAAGATGTGCAATGCAGGATTATGTGGGTTTGTGGTGGCCCCCTAAGTTAAGTCAAGTGCACTTTGACAAAAGGCTTCTCTCGCCTGCCTACTAGTGGCATGGAGCTCCTTCATGGACTACCAAAAGTTCACGGCTACGCAAGACCATTAAGTGGAATTGCGATAGTACGTTTTGTTCATGGCTACACAGGACCCTTATGGGAAATGTGTAGTACGTTTTGTTTTGGATCTACCCAAACCATTCTGATATGCTTATGTGCTCATGATATATTTGACATGATGGATGCATAAATGATTTGTACTATTGTGAATTTTTGACAAATTGAGAATTCCATGAAATAAGTGTTTTATGACTTTTTTTAAACGCAGAATTACTACATTTATAAAAAGGGTTCAATGACAATGAGTTTTATAAAGGGTTTTTGCTTGTTTCCCAATTATAAACTTGTTAACCATGAGCTTTAAGCTCACCCCCATTCTCCTCCTCATATCCAGGTGATGAGCAAAAGATGGAGTGAAAGAGAGTCAAAACCTAACTCCGATTATGCATATTTTTGTATTATAAGCTAGATTTTGTAATCATGAGGCTTTAGGTGCATTTAAAGCATTGTTAGTTCAAGTATCTTATGTATTTCAGGATGTTGAGACATTGGTGTATTATGGTTTGAAATGTCATCTCAGCTTTGTAAGGAACTCTTACTTTTTTTAATGTAAATAAATTATGAGTCACGTATGGATGGTGTTGAGTAGAAATATGAATTTGTGTAAGGATAAGGTTGAGATGATGAATTTTGATCATGAATTGTTGATACATAAGTGAGATGTCATGGGAGAAAGATAAGAATTATGAATAATGAGAACTAGTGGTAAGAAATGAATGAAGTCAAAAGTTCGCCACAACGAACCCGCTATACCTTCGAAGGATTTTTTTTGCTTCCACTATGCCCAGACTTAAAGTTTCATAGTCTCATGGCCTCAGAGCAAGAAGAAGAACCAATAATGATTAAGGTGTTCTCTATTGGAAATAACTCAAGTCTTATGATTTTCCGCAAGAGTTGGACTTCGGAAACGAGGTCCAATAATATTTCTCTTTAATATTTGATAAAAATGATTAAGATTTTCAATCTTAACATATCCATTTATATTTAAAGTTTAAACTAAAATACTTGAATCAAACTAACAAAAGGACAAATTAAAAATTAAAAGGGAGTGAAAGAAGTTTAAGTAAATAATAAAAATGTACTTAATATTCCACTAGCATTTGCATAATTTTTTTTTGAGGAATATAAAATAAGTAAGGAACTTATAGAATCATGTTGGAGGTTTTCTTGTGAGTGTTTAGCTTTATCAACTTACTGGAATGGTCTTCCATTCCAAGAAAGACATCTTAATATTTAAGGATGATGATTTAACGTCTCATTAAAAATGGATTGGTGCTTGATCTGATGATTGCCTATATATTGGAGAAACTTATAGCTTATTTCTAAAGGACTATTTTTTATAACTTCAATGAGAGCTTGCATGAGGAACTCTACATGTGAACTTCTCGATTAATGTATCATCACCATTATTGAATTTATACATTGAGAACCTAAAGTTAAATTTATTACTATTATCTTATAGTTTGAATTTCATTACACATTTTCATTGAGGTTATTGACGTAAACACATCATTAATTTCAATTGTAGAAACTAACCTTAATTTAAACTTTAATTTTTAAAAGAAAAATGGTAAGGGTAGGGGAGCTAACAATTTAATATATAATTTTTGATTATTTTTAGTAACAATTTCAAAAATATGATATTCATAAATCTAGAGAAATATGGTATTCAATAGGTTATAAACTTAACTCCAACTATTTATAATAACTTATTAACAATAAGTGGAAATTATAAAATTTTCTTGCGCTGGGGATTTTTGGATGGTGATAGGTGTAAATTATACTATGTTTTGATAGATGTTTAAGAGTGCTTTTAAATATTTCTTAGATGATTATCATGTATATAGGCTTAGAATTATGTTATTATTAGTGTTTGTTTATATTCTAATTGTTTATATGGTTTTGAACATGATTTGGATCTTAATTTTATGTTTCAAAAGGTGTTTGATGTGTGTTTAAGTGTATGGAAACAAGAAAATGGAGAAAAAAGAAGACTTAGAAGTATAAAAGTAGGTCATGATTATGACTCATTGGTCGAGATTATGACTCATTGGTCGAGATTATGATAGAAGGCAATAGGACAAGCCACGATTGTCACTTGTTAGCCATGATCATGATATAAGCCAAATTTTAAGTGCCACGATCACGACACTTTGGCCACGATTATGGCAAGCGAGATAACAGATGCGGGGATTGCTTCTGAACTTAACTTTCCAAGGGCTATTTCGAACATTTAGGCTTCTACTCTAAATAGAAAAAGAATATAATAGGAGAAGAAAAAAGTCCTAAAAAGGAGAACCTCCATTTTTGCTACATTAGGAAAGAAGTTAAGGAAGAAGAGAGAAAAAGAGAGAAAAGAAGAGTGATGGAGGGAGCATCTGGTGTTGCTGCCATTCCAGCCAAATCCAAGTTACATTTATCTTTCCATCTTATTAATTCTTTCTTTTTGATGTATAGATGGATGTGATGATGATGAAGAATTTCGATTTAAGGATGTTCTAAACTCTTCTAGGGATTTTTTCTTAAATCAATGTTAATTTGGTTACTTTTGATGTTAATGAGTTAGGTTTCATGATTGTCTATTGTATTTGAAGGCTTCAATAATAAATCGAAAGAGTGAATTGATACAAAAATTATTAGATTGGGTAATGAGAGTTAAAATCTAGTAGATCATGTAAACAATCAAATTGGTAATTTATATGAAAAGAGATCTTTTGTGAGGACCTGATTGTCTATTAGATTACTTAAGATCTAATTAGATATGTGGGATGATTGCTAAATGAGAGATTTCAAATTCCATAGTGCAATTCAATTAGGGTTAAATGATTATAACTCAAGAGTGGATAATCACCCTTTGAACTTTTAGGATTGATACCTATTTAACTCAAAAGTGATTAATTATGTATAAGGCTTAGAATTATGTTATTATTAGTGTTTGTTTATATTCTAAGTGTTTGTATAGTTTTGAGAGTGATTTGGATCTTAATTTTATGTTTCAAAAGGTGTTTGATGTGTAACATCCCATTTCCATACTAAGGGTTAGAACCCTAGATTTTTTTAATTAAGCAAATAGCAATGAGAGGTTAGAAAATGCATTTAATGCTCATGCATAATGTTAGCATACACATAAGTGAATTTGATTATTGCACACATGAAAATATTTGTACATGCATTCATTGATAAATTCCGGGTATAGTTGATTATAAATGTGATTATGTGAGAATTGTGAATTAATTGTATTGAAAATCGATGTAGAGAATATAAGTATTGCTTTAGAAATTTTGGAGAATTTTAGGAAAATTTCTGAAAAATTGGGTAATTTTTGGATTAGGAAAAATGCTAAGTGGTAAGAAAAATGATAAAACGCAGTAGAATTAACTGTCAAATGGAAATGGAAATTTTGATAAATGATTTTGGGATTTATTGACAAATTTCATTGAAAATAGGGAGACAATTGGATTAGAAATTGGAGACAGATAGACTAGTTATTAATAAGGGTCCAAATGGGACCATAGGGAGATGACAAGTGGCAGTGACAAGTGTCATTGACACTCACCACTCCCCTCTCTCACATTTTTCCTCTTTGCAAGACACTCTAAGGTCTTTCATTTACTCTTTTCTTCTATTATACATGATTTTCTCCATTGTCTTCAAGATTCTTCGTCTTCTTCATTTCATTTTGTTGACAACCGTCACCAAAATTGAGCCTAGCTCCCTCATCTTTCACTTGCTATTTCCACCATGTCACCTTGTTCATTTCCATAAGAAAACCTAAACCTTCCAACCTTCAGGATGATGATCGTGGGTTGTGTGTGAAGCTAGGGTTGAGTGAGATTTTGGAGCTAAATCAAGTAAGTAGCTTGGTAATCTTCATGGGTATTGTTAAATGAAACTAGAATGATGAGAAATGTAAGATTGACGACTTGATTATGTGAGTTTTTATATGTGTGTCGGGGATGATCAAAAGACTATGTAAATGTTTTGCTTTTGTATATGTATGATGGTTAATAATTCTTATATTGTTAAGATATGTTTTGGGGTAGAATGATCTTCATAAAGGGGTTAGAATGAGTGCAGAAGAATTAATGATGAATGAGTAAATTTATATGCTCTGTTTTTGTTCAATGATCAAATATATATCAACAATTGTTTATGAATGATATTGAGTTGAAATCGAGTTGAGAATGAAGAGTAAATGAAGTAGAAAGGGTGACCCTTATACAGGATGTGTTAGGTGCAAGAGGTTGGATGTTGTAAAATCTGGAAGATATAGCAGTAACTCTTTCACTGATTGTGCATTTGTGAAAGTTTTCCATGGATGGTTCACTACGGCTAACTTGCAGGATTTCACGAGAAATTTTCCCCTCGGGAAAAGTTGGCCGCGGCCAACTTTCCTGCACAGCTTAAACATGCATTGGTATTTTGGCAATATCTCGTTCTGTAGTTATCCAAATGGAATAATTTCTGATTTGGAGTAAACTAGAAACATAGTGATACAAATTTTCTGAAAAAATAGTGTTTTAATTCAGTCTCTAAGAATTTCAATATCTGAATGGAAGTTGATTGCAGGGCACTGTTTTAGTATAAGAACAGTCCGAAAGTGTTTGGATTATAACTTTCAGATTACTGAACCAAATTGAATGATGTTGGTGTCATTAGAAAATTATTACAAAATTTCTTCATTTACATTGTCTAAATGATTAAGAACAGTAGACTTGAAAGTCAGTTTTTTCAAAAATCTGAAATGATTCATTAGGTTATGAAATTAGATTTAAAGTGTTTATTTGAGGTATAAAACCTACATACAAATTATACTTAAGTGAGTTTTGATATATGATTGATAATGTGACAAAAATAATGGAAAGATACCCGAGATTGTCATTGAGCATGCATTGTACATATTCCATATACACATTTGTGCATAAAGGAATACTTATAATTATGCAATTATTAATGTGTGTGCAATATGTGTATTGGATAATTTTGATGTGCAGGATAAATGTCCACATTCAGACGTTTCCAGATCTTGGAAGCAATTGCTAATCTGGAGTGTACTGTAACTAGACCTAGATGGTCTCATTTCACTGTTTTTTCTGATTTCAATTTCTACATTGAATGACTACGGTTATGATTATTATGCAATGTGAATATAATTCATATGAATGTGATTTGCTTATGTTGATGCCGGATAGTGAAGGTTTGGGACTTGATGCATAAATGTGATATTGAAGTGCTACTTATATGTGAATGAGAAGAAATAAGTGTATTATCAACTTAATTGTTAAATGCTGGACCAAGGTCCAATGATGAATGTGAAAGTGATTGTGAATCCGAAATCATGTGATTGATTGAAAATAAGTGAATGTGATGCATATAAAGGTAGTTGTGACTAGAGTAGCTACTGAACTAATTGAAAATATGTGAATGTGATGCATTCCATTATAAGAATGCATGAAACATAAAGGCCTTTGTGACCGGAGTAGCCATCGAAAAAGAGCTTCAAACTCAGAATGTGAAAAAGAGCTTAAAGCTTAGATTATGATAAGAACCCCATGCTCAGTTGTGAATGTACCCAGTATCCACTAAGGGATATGGGACATCATCTGATACAACCCGGTATCTACTAAGGGATACGGGCTAGATAAAAAGGCACTTGGTCATAACAAAAATAACAAATTGAAAGTGAGTCTTATGTGCACTGCATATGCTTGATGTGAATGAATATAATGGTTTGAATAATTTTTGAATGTGATATGTGTTGAATGTAAAATGTGAAATGACTGATCAAGTGTATGTTATTCAACATGATGAATTAAAGATATAAGGTGAATCGTATGATTATATGAACTGTATGTTTATGTGATTGAGTGAGCCATTGAGGATGGTCATTCACTGAGTTTGCAAAACTCACCCAAAATTTGCAATATTTTTTTCAGGCTCAGAAGAGTTACCCCATTAGGCAAACGGGAGTATAGCCATTGGATTCAAGTAAGAGATAGAGGTCGGGATCAGTTCGTGTCCACAATTGTTCTTTCTTAATTTTGTATCAATTTGTGCATTCTGCAATTTTTGTACAATTTTCTGTATATAATAACTTCTAAAATTGGAAATGTTTTAAATGAAAGTTATCAAAGTGTAATAATAATTGTGATTTCAATGTTTATGAAATAAAAGTATGGGTTTGAATTTGATTATTGATTTCCGCACACTCGAGTGAGTTTTTTTGAAAAATTTGTACTGAGTTTCAAGTGTTTGACTAATTGATTGTTCTAGCATGCCACCCTCACGGGGTACGCACTTGAATATCACTCAAGATGTCGGGTACATGTCTTGTGAGAGTGGCGTGCTACATGATGTGTGTTTGAGTGTATGGAAATAGGAAACTGAAGAAAAGATAATAATTGGAAGTATGGAAATAGGTCATGATTGTGATAGAAGCCAATAGGACAGGCCTCAACCATAACTCATTGGTCACGATCATGGCAGGCACAATAACAGACACAGGGATTGCTTTCGAACTCAACTTTTCGAGGGCTATTTCAGACTTTTGAACTTTTATGCTAAATGAAAAAAGTTATTAGAGGAAAAGAAAGAACCCTAAAAAGGGGAGCCTCCATTTTGGTACATTGGGAAAGAAGCTAAGGAAGGAGAGAGAAAAAGAGAGAAGAGGAGAGAGGAAGAGGGAACATCTAGTATTGCTACCATTCTAATCCACTCAAAGTTACATTTCTCTTTCCATCTTATAATTTCTTTCTTTTTGATGTATAAGATGGATGTGATGATGATGAATTTAGGTTTAAGGATGTTTAAACTCTTTTAGGGATTTTTTTTCTTAAATCAATGTTAATTTGATTACTTTTGCTGTTAATGAGTTAGGTTTTGTGATTGTTTATTGTATTTGCATGCTTTGGTAATAAATTGAGAGAGTGAACCGATAGTAAAATGATTATATTGGGTAATAAGAGTTAAAAAATCTAATAGATAATGTAAACAACGAAATCGGTAATTTATATGAAGAGAGATCTCGTGTGTGGACCTAATTTTCTATTAGATTACTTAAAATCTAATTAGATGTTTGGCCAATTAATAATCGAAAGCTTGCAAATTCCATAATGTAGTTTAATTAGGGTTTATGGTTTAAGGATAAATGATTATAACTCAAGAGAGTAATCACCCTTTGAACTTCTATGACCGATGCCTAATTAACTTGAAAGTGATTAAGTTAGCATTAGATGATATAATGAATCCCCTTTATCATAACTGGTTAATATTCCTTGTGTGAATTTTCAATTGTTAATTGGTTGCGGTCAATTTTGATTTCTTATGTTAATTTTACTAGTTCACTTTCAATCTATCCATATTCAATTGTTTATTTTTTTGTTCATCTTTATTTTCATTTGAGTTACACTTTTAGGCCTTAGACAAATTAGGTTTTGACTAGTTCACTAATTCCTCGTGGGATCGACACCTCACATACTACGTTATGGCTTGTGTGTTTGCAGAATATTGAGGATTTTTATAAGATAAAAACTTTCTTAATAATTTTTTGGCGTCGTTGCTAGGGAGTTACTTTAGGACTTATTCTTTTTTAAGGAATTATTACCATTTATTGTAATTATGGTACCCAATCACAACAAATTAAAAAAACAAAAAAAAAGAAGATAAGGAAGTTTGGGTGCAAAATAGAAGACATATCAATTTGGACATCATACAGCAACTACAAGGAATCTAAAAAGTTAAATGCCAAGAAGAGATAGAAAGAATGATGATGGAGGAATTATATCATCAGGAGCAAAGGAACCTTGTGAACTTCAATGAGGCACAATTCTTAGGAAAGTAATCATCCTTATTGGAACATTTACAATCTGAGGTGGCATAACCACCTAGATTTCTTTTGTTCTAATAATAAAAGAACTCAAATGGGAATTCAAAGCCTGCCAGGATTTCAACAAGAAGAGTCTAGCTTATGGGATTCTAAATTGGACAAGATCATGGACAAGCTCATGAACATGGGAGAGGCCCAAAAGAGTGTTAATTGTTTTGCAAGCTTTACAATTTATAGCCTTCAAAATACCGTAAGTGCATGTTGGAGTTATGTAAATATAGTACCCTGGAAAGCAAGTGTATATACTTATAACTTAATTTTCTTCCAGTTACAGTTTTGTAATGAAAATATTTATTATTAATAAAATAAAAGAGTTTGGT